>VYXB01010050.1:0-91569 GCA_013397135.1 Pachyramphus minor | reverse complement strand
TACCATAATAGAAGAGAAAAGGAAACCATATTGATTTTTCTCAGTGAAAACCAATATTGTTAGATTTGTTGAGTTGAGAAGATTATATGCTCTCTTTTAAAATACATCATTGCATTTTGTTTCTGTAATGAGTGCCTGGTTCTGTCACCCAAGATAATTTCTAAAGTACAACAAAGTGTACTCATTTGTAGTAATGAAGAGTGAAAAGTGAAGACTGACATAGTGCCGTAGTGCAAGTCATTAGACTTAGATGGTGAACTGTACTCTGGCAAAAATTGAGTTTCTTGCTGCTGAAGATGAATTTAATTTTGCTCACCTTCTGGAACTACATCAACTATCACTTAGCAGACAGGTGCTAAATGCTGCAGTTGTAGCAGATTATAGCTTCCTCTTTCTTTGCTCCAGCTGAGAGTCCTTTAAAGTGCATTTTTTTGGTCGGTTTAAAATTGATGCTAGCTTTGAGTTTACACCATTTTTGTACTGTGTAAGTGTTTCATATGCAGCCATTCCATTTGTGGTAGAACGGTACTTACATGCTATGGGGCAGAGGAAAATACCACCATATGCTTCATTTACACCCCTGTTCACCAACAGAAAGACAATATACATCCATGTGTTCTCTGTGCAGTCATAAGTTTAGGAGTAAGCTTTATTTCCAGGAGGTGCAGCTAAACATGGGACTGCACCATGTTAAAAATTGTTGCTTTTACGTTGCAAATCAGGGGTGGCTTTAGGTGGCAAAGCCTGTGACTATCCTGTTTTGTTCTTCCTTCCTTCCTTGCTAGCAGCATGTGAAACAGTGGAAGAGCAGGTGGGGAATCCTCTTCTTGTGAGAGACCAAACAAGTCTTTGACATTGCCATGATACACTGATAACTAATTAAAAAGTGGAACTACACAGTATATGAAATGAAGCCATAGCAAATAAAGTAATGCCTGCTAGCCAAAAGGTATTCATAGCTTATTTCTTAACCTAAAAGTGGGTCAGTTCCATATATTCCAATTCTATTTTCGGCTATGGTTATTTGTAATCTTGGAATTATCTTGGTCACTCAACAGTGCTGTATTCAGTTTCACTCTCTATTAAGTATTACTAAAGGTAAAGGAAATAATTGCTGCAGCATGAACTGCTTGGAGCAAGCTTAGAAGTACTCAGGGCTTCCAGTTAGGGCTTCATATATTGTCAAGAATGAAATAAAGCAGGAGAATATGTTTTTACTGGGCACATTTTCATTTGACACCATACAAGATTTCTTTCCTTAATACTTAGTTGAAAACAGTATAACTTAGATCTTGACACTATGGTAATTATAAAAATTACATGGGAAGTTTTCATTATATATCACTACATGATTCTTTATCTGCAGTTATATGCAAATTCAGGAGCAATGAAATGAGAATAATAGACCTTAAAAGGTTGACAGAGTTTCTCCCATAATCCTTCTCCTAGTCTAAACAGCTATGCCACTGAGTGCCCTAGAGATGGAGGATCAGTGATAATCCTCTAGAATAGGAGTATTTGAATGTATATTTTCTAACTAGCCTGCAATGGCCAGATCTTTTAGGGAATGAACGAAGAAGAGGAACTGCAAACAGTTGAATTAGGAAAGAAAGCTGTCTACTGGCATTCATTCTTCTATGCATTTTACTCACTAATTCACTTAGTCTGACTATGACTCATCAGACTGACTCCCATGAAGAAAAAATAACAGATAACCACTGTATTAATAATACTGATTACAGTTTTCCATTGTATCTCAACAACTGTAGTTTATTCTGCCTGGGAATAAAGTGAAAAAGCAAAAAAGTTTTCTCACTTTTTGACTATTTTATTGACCAATATCTTAGTGACTGTAGATGTGAAGAAAGCATAAAAAGTTTATGTTCAAAAAATAAGCAAACAGAAGATGAAAGAAAGAGCCACAGTCTGAAGAAAGCAAAATGTTTCATCAGAATTTTTCTGACACATCTTCTGTGATAGATTTTAGTAAGAGGTGAGTGGTCCAGTAAATTTTAAATTAACAACAGAGAAGATTAATATAATAGGGTTCAGCTGAAGACAGGTTAGTGCTGTGACAGCTTTCAGGGTATTCTGAGAAAGAGTCCATATTTGTGTGCAAATAGACACAATACAAAGAATAAAGTCTAGGTATGCTGATACTTAGATAGAAAATGACAAGTCACTAAAGGAATAATACATTAAATGTTTTGGCTTGCCTGAATGCAGCTAGTTGCAAAGCAGCTAGAATTTTTTGTTGATTCTGTTTGTTTTATTTGAAATATTACACCCTGCATTAAGAAATTGTGTTGAATTAATTTTTCTGTCACTGTATGAGTGCCAAAAAAATCCATGGGATAATTACATTTCACTTCTGCTCATTTAAAAGCAAGTTACTTTATTAGTGTTGAACTTTGAGGGTTTAAGTGCTATTAAATGTTTTTGTAGAGGACAACCAGTTACTCTGTGGGCTGACTCTCTTTAACCAAACCAGTACAATTTAATTTCTGAACACTTGGTCTACATGTTGGCAAGAAATCCATTCTTGGAAAACCTACAAGCAATTAAATCACTGAGACAGTTGTAATAAGTGGCCAAGCCCAAACTGGAAGCCAAAACTCTTTTCAGACAAGTAATTTCATCCACTAAATTCAGGGATTTTCCGATCTGAAGAATTTTTACAAACTTAATAAGAGTGATCACAATCAGGGGATAGTTGGGACATATGGAGGGGAAAAAAACAAACCCAAAAATCCTTACTGTGAATATCAAGCAAGATAAAGCAGAAGTGTTGACTTCTGCTCAATAATATGCAAAATTTAAGCCATCCATTTTTTTATCACCATAATGTTTCCCTAGAATGCAATGTTATGCCATAGCCTCTGGAATATGAGGTACAGTAAGATTCACAAGATTTGTGTTGGCTGAACTTCTCTTTTTGGGCCAGTGGTGCACTTAACCAGATTGAGAATTGAAATAATTCTTCTCCATTTTGCAACTTTTGGTTATAAGCTAAATGAAGTAGTTATTAATGGTATGAAACATCCTGTGATTTGCTGATCTCCATCTCTAGTTTGGATGCACTGTCTAAATAATGATGCAAAAACAAAGAGGGAAGAAAAGAATGATCTCTGTCGTTTGATGTTTGGAGCGATATTGATTTGGCATCTAAATTTAAATTTTGTTCCCTTATAAGAACCCTCATCTTTTCATGGCCTTATTTCTAATTTCCCACATCTTAGATAAAATGTGTTTGCTTAAAAAAAAATTGGAACCACTTAGCACTTCAAAGTGATAAGTCAACAACATTTTTGATAAGGACAATCCATTAGTAACAGTCCATACAGAGGGGTTATCTTTAATCTCCTATATGTGTCCAATCTATATTTATAAAAGTCATTTTAACATCATGAAAGCAAAAGCTGATGAAAAACAGAGAGGAAGAAATTAAGTGGAGGTAAAGAATCCATCTCTGTTTTCAGCTTTCATCTATAACATAAACCTTAGGGTTCACATCCATTTAAATTATTAAAGGTCTTCCCTGAGCATCCTTTTCTCTAGACTAAACAGCCCCAGCTCCCTCAGCTGCTCCAGATATGTGCTTCAGATTCTTCATCAACTTCATTGCCCTTCTCTGGACACACTCCAGTTAACTCAATGTCTTTCCTCTAGTGAGGACCAAAGTGGAGGCCAAAAGGAGAACTGGATGCTCATTGTAGGGATGGATCATTGGGACTAAGGTTAAGAAGTGGAGTTAGGTATGAACATTTTCTAGAAAGAAAGGGTAGGAAAATTCTCTTTAGACATTCTGCCCTGGGGAAGAGTGGCAAAGGTTATAATTCCTTCATTAACTTGTAATATACTTTGTTTGGGTTTATTTTCCTTCTTTGTGAATTGTCAGTTGCTTCTTCAGAGCTGACAGCTTGGATAAATATTGCTTCCTCTGTGCACTCTTCAAGATATATTGTGCACATTTTTATTCTCCTCAGATTTCCAAAGCACAGTTTGGGGGAATTAATTTTCAAACGTCAGTTTCAACAATATTTTTCAAAATGGCTGGCATAGCTTTGATTTATGATTTCCATGATTTCCATAACACCTATAGTAAAACAATCTGTTCTTGTTTAAAAACATTCAGTTCTTTTGCTTTTACTTTGGCTTTCAGCAAGTTATGTAGACTGCAGCAGTTTCACCACCTGCTGCCTACACCAGATGCATTTATGTTAACATTTTAGTTTGGATCAGGAGTGGACTTTTAAAGCAAATCTCCTGTCTGCATCCCAATTGCCAAGCTTTGGTTCACAAGGTAGAGTTGTCTCACAGTGTGTGACATGGGTCCATCTTAACTGGTACTAAACAGGAGATGTACTGCATGAGAGTACCTTTGACTCTTCAGCAGCTGATGGGCATTCAACCCATGGGACCAGACAGACCTAGTCTGAGGTAAAAACCTTCTGAAAAACATATGGTGTGGACATCTGGTCCTCAACCTCAACTGGTTCGTTCTATAAATGTACTCATATTGTTCAGCACTATTTGCTAATAGAGACACAACCAATATCAGCTCCAACATTTGCAGAATTCATGCCTAAATATGTATGTTGCTGCTCAAATATAATTTGAATTATCATTACCAGACTCCAGTTCTCCTTTCTTCTCAGACTCCATTCCTTACGGGATTCTCCATAATGTGTTCCTGCACCAAATCAGAGTCTGCCATTGATTTCCTGTACATTTTAATCTATAGTTTGTTATCCATTCTACAGCCTCAAGCTGTCTTCTGTGTTGAGCAAAGATTACTATTGTTATCACTAGCTTCCTGCTAGGAATTTTTTTATTACACACTGAGCCACAGGTAGTGACTATCAAGTTGAACTTAAGTTCTACACACAAAACCACAAAATACAAAACTATGGCAGTTGGAAGGAGATTATAATTTCTCTAATTTTAATTTATTTGTTTTTGAACTTGATAGTGGAAAGTAGGGAACGTAAAGAGTAGTAGGGAAGATAGTAGGGAATTTACAGAGAAGATGCAAAAGTGGAATAATGGCATTCAACAAAAGAAGCATAGAAGAAAGTACCCAAAAGCACACTAGCAGGAGAAAGAAAAGAGTAGTGTTTTCAGTAGTTCTAATGTCAATGGTGGAAAGAGCAGAATAAGGAAACTGCATGTTGGAAAACAATTTGTGATGATGTTCTGAAGGAGAGACTGCAGGTGGGCAGTGGGTTTGGGTATGTCAGTAGAAAGAGAATGGAGATTTCCACTGCCTTGGGGCAACAGCAGGAGTTTTGAGAAGTCTTTGACTGTGGCAAAAGGAGCAAAAGAAATAGAGCATGGAGCAGGGACTGCAGCCTAACTCCAGGGGATGGCTATTGGCAGCCAGCTCAGCACAAATTGGCAGAAACTTGCCAGGCAGGGCTCTAAAGAGTTTACTGCAACTTGCAAAGTCACTGAGATGTCTGAAAGCAGACCTGGTAACAAGAACCTGTCTGCAGGGGTGCAGGAGGCAAGCTAAGAATTGTTATTTCTGTCCTTTCTGACTCTGGAAGCTTTTCTGTTTAAAAGTTAACTATTCTAATTTATATTTAAATAAAATTGGCTGTCTTTGTTTTTAAAAGCCTTCAATATTTTTTAGAAAATTCACTATAGAAGACCTGAGTAGATTCATCTTCAACTATTGGTTGACTTGAGCTCAGAATTTCTTAAGGGAAGCTTTTCAGAGAGGTAAAATGTTAACCACTCTTTTCTTATCAAAGTCCATTAAAAATCAGAATACTGCATTATTTTCCCAGGTGATGAATTATAACTAACAGGCAACATCCAGGACAAGTGTGACTTGAGGAGGAGCCGAAAGCTTACTCCATGTGCCATTCCCAATTGCTTGCTTGGTACAGGGCGCTACTGCCCACCTGCAGGATATTCACATTTGTAACAGTTTCTTCTGTTGCTGTTTACAAGAAGTAAATGTGTTTGTCTACCATCTGACCTACAGTAATTCTGATGCAACAAGGTGATCCTGGTAGCTAGCTTGACTTATACTTGTTGAATAATTTAGCTCAGGTTTGTTTCTGGTTAGCTGGCTATCCAGATGAGCATCTTGTATTACTGCCTATTGTCATGGTGACAGGACTGGCTGCCCTCTTCTCCCCTCTCTGAGTTTACTGAGTTCAATATGAGGGCTGTCCTTGCTTGGGGTACAATACAGCAAATCTTTGCTGACAGACTTGGATGTGGCACAGTGGCCTGTAAATGAGTGTTGTTTTGTTCCAACATATGTAATAGAATTCAAATATATGCACTGGATGCACTAATATTAGCTCTTAACTACTAGCAAGTGGGAAGCTAACTGAAGCAATTACATTTTCGTAGGTCTGTGCAGTTAATTCTTGGTTTTAATTAGCCCGTTGAAGTGTTATCAGAATTCCCTGTTAGGAAAAATATCTATATGTTTGCAAACACATAAACATACATGAAATACTGACTGTCTTATTTATATTAGTATGGTATATAAACAAAAGATTGTCTGAGCAGCTGCTAACGCATCATACTGATTAGTGGAATACTTGTGCATTTCTTATGAAAATTAATCAAGTCTTTGGTTAACGACATGGTGCCTGTGTCTGTGTTGTCTGTGTTTGAACTGGTCCCAAGGAAGTGCTGTGCCCTGGAGAAGAGGTCTTGCTGCAGTGCAGGACCTCCCAGCTGCACTGCCCAGCAGCTGCAAAGGGAGAAGGATGGTTGGAGTAAGAGCACGCAGCCCTCCCAGGTTCTCCAGACACAGCATCGCTAATCTGTTTTCTTTTTCAGACTAAAATCACTATACCTTTTCTCCTCTGTGTAAGGAAATTTTTTAAACATCTTGATGGAGAGCTGACTTCATTAGGCAGAATGTGTGATTAAAAGTTATTTGGAAAGGATAGTTTTGCAGCAGTTCCCAAGTTTTTTTGAATTCTGATTTCTTTCACCTGAAAACTTTCTTTTTTTTATTCATGTATATTGTGTGCGAGGATTTCAATGTTGATTTATATTTTCCTTAGAGATTTATAGGAATATGTGTATGGTGTCTAAAGTGGTCAAAGTGTGACTTAACTGTTGAATGTAGGATGCAATGGTAGGTGTGCTAAATATTGCTATAGACAAAGTCTAAAAGAAGGGCAGGTACTCTGATCTGATTGCAAACTGTGTTTTAACTTTATTATAGTAAAAAATATATGGATGACACTTTGAGTTTTAAATGTATTTACCCAAAATGTTTTGATTTCTAGGAACTTTGAACCAAAAGAACTGGGGCAAGAAATATTCAGCCTGTAATGGTGCCAAACAATCACCTATTAATATAGATGAAGATCTTACTCAAGTAAATGTGAATCTAAAGAAACTTAAATTCCATGGATGGGAAAAGGAAACTTTGGAAGACACTTTCATTCGCAACACTGGCAAAACAGGTAAAAAGTCAGGTTTCATGTTTGGAGCTGAATGAGGTCAGAAAAGTGATACAGGATGGACAACCAATCAAAGACTTGTAATGGATCATTTTCATTTCACTTTTCCTTAGCTGGTGCATTCTGAACTTGTCTATTAAATAAATAAATAAAAACAGTGATGACCATTGCTAAACATAACAGAAAAATCACACAAATAAAAATTATGTGCATGGACAGATAGAGCCAAAGCAATCAGATCGTGACTATCATCCCATTCAGAGAAACTAAACAGCAATTTGGCATTTGCTACGAAACAATGGTAATTATTACTACATATGTAAACTAATGAATATGCAAAAATGATTTTTTAAAAGTATTAATAAATTACCTACCCATCTGAAAGCACTTAATGGATGAGTTGAGATTTCAAACAACTCAGGATAGAAGTCATCTCACACATAGGCACATACAGGGTAGAAACTGGCATTTGAATTACTCTTGTAGACTTCTTCTAATAAAGAAGAGAATTAGATGCTTTTATGGTCTGATTTGTTTTACCGATCATAGAATTGTATTTTAGAAAAAAGTGATTTATAACTACAAGTTCCTATTTCTCCCAGACATAAAAGAAGCTTATGTTGGTATTTAAATTGTCAGACAAATCTTTTTGCAGCTACTTATAAATCCAGGATAGCAGTAACTAAAAACTGCTTGTTAGAAGTACTGTTTCTGGTTTTGGGCATAAGTGTAGAGCAAGGAATCTCTTAACAACGTTCTTTGCATTCTACCAGTTCCAGTGAGACCCCTAGACCATCCTGTGTAGTTTAGTTTAGTTTAGTTTAGTTTAGCATCATCGTTCTTAATTTCTATTCTTGGCCCTATCATGTTTTTCCTACATACTACTCACAAATCACTTACTTCCCTCTTGCCCTACTAGCTGAGATAAATAGTGCATTTGTGTTCTCAAGATACCCCTAAGAAAACATGGTTTAAAGTCCTTGAAAGTGAGCTGAGCTCTTCCTCATCTACAGAAATTCAGATATTATATGAGGAACTGCTAAACTTGTTAAAATTGTCTCCAAGGCTTTGAGGAAAGGAATGTAATGAAACTGAACTCCGTTAGTGGTCTTTTTAGCAAGAGGTCAAGCAATTCTCAATAACTGGAGATGGGAAAGCCAAAATGTTCAGCTTCAGTTTACTCCACTCTGCTTCTTCTCTCCAGAAGACAAATGCTTAGTCCCATCTATAGTTTGTGTACAACTGTGTCCAGCTGAAGATCTGTTATCACATTTTCCTGTAGAGCTCCACAGCTAAGGAGTCTCACAGTCAGGGCAGTCCTCCTAAGAAATGTCTAAAATTTTCTTTTCTCATGTTCGTCATGACTTGTGTACAGAATTATGGTAAAAAATGGGATGCAGGTGTGTATTTTCCCTTTTGTTAAAAAGAATGGGTGCTTTCAGGAAGCTGTGTGTTACGGTAAGAATGTCAAGGTGGCCAACAGAAACAACAACAAGTGGTGCCATGAGAGAATAAGAAGCTTTATTTTTGAGCAGGCATCAACATTAATACAAAATGTCCAGTAACTGTGCCACCCGCTGATTGGATAGTTATTACGTAAAAGGACACTAACACCTTTTCCATTGGTGAGTTCTAGTCTAAGAAAGTTTTGCTTTCTGTGAAAGTGTATCAGATAATAACATTGATTACAGTAAGAGAAAACACAATTAGTGCATACCTATGTTTCTCTGCTCCCATGGGAACGGTGCACTCCCCTGCCAGTGCATTTATCTGTTCTCATGGGAATGATGTACTCCTCTGCTGCTTGCTCTCTCTGTTCTCAGGGCCTGGTCTCAGGCCTTCAGACTCAATGTCCTCTGCAAAAGGCTTTGCAGTACAGCTGCTTAAGCCCACAGCTGTGTGTTCAGGAATTTACTTTCTTAGACAACCAGCATGGTGGTTAAGCCAGTTGTCTGAGCTTTTTAATGTAGTTCTATGTCTAGTTTCAGTTAACAGGAGACCAAGTGCACTTCATTAAATGATTATTTTATGAATTTCAGCATGAAATGAAACATTTTCTCCATGATAACAGTGAATTACCACACTTCTTACTTAGTTTAAATAACCAATTTCCTGTCAAATTATTTATGAAATACAGTGAAATATGTGTATCGTATTACCTTCTAGCATCTAATACTGAAATATGAGAGTTACAGATGCCTTGGCTGATATTTATAATGACACTCCTTATTTTTCCTCTCTCTCAATTTGTTCAGTGGAAATTAATCTGACAAGTGATTATTATGTAAGTGGAGGTGGGTTAGACACCATATTCAAAGCAAGCAAGATCAGTTTTCACTGGGGAAAATGCAACGCGTCATCAGATGGATCAGAACATAGTTTAGAAGGACAAAAGTTTCCTCTTGAGGTAAAGTACAGAATTGATTCTGATTGTTTTGGTGATTTGACAATCTGAAAAATTAATATTCTTTACTAAATACCTTTGTTTATCTCTTGATCTAAGTCTATTTGCAAATATAATCATTCATATCTAGATTATGCATTTTAGAAGGGCAGTGTAAAGTGTTAGTCCATGCGCTGTTGGGAATGTCTAAACTTTTTTTCACACATCTTTTAAGATGGCATGAGATGTCAGTTCTGCTAATCTGACAAAGTTGAAGCTCCCACTAACAGTTGAGCTCGTACAAGTTTCACCTGTCATAGTCCACATCAGTTCATTGTTTATATGTAAATGGACTTCTCGAAGTGCTGAGAGCCCATGGGAGCTGCTGGACCTCACAGAGACAAAGCACGGCCCATGTCACTGGGCAGGAAAGAGCTGGTAGTGGTGTGCCAAGAGCCATGTGAGAGCAGATCCTGGATGCAGCCGCATTCACAGGCAGCCAGACCAGCATACCCCTGGCTGGTTTGGCAGAGTAGTTTGCAGCAGCATGGGATGTAGCAGCTCTCGCTGAGATACACAGAGGTACTCTGCAGGCCAAGCTTCCTACCCTCAACATGACATAGTGGTCATTTTCCAGTTAAAAAGATGGAGTCGTGGCAAGCAACTGTGCTGCTCCTTATTCCAAGTACTTTGGATTTCTATGTGAGAGCAAAGCAATAGCACCAAGATTGACCTATACACAGGGAGAGCTGTGAGCCAGAAGCTTTTCCTGGGCAGCATCGTTTCCTTCACCTCATTGGCCGTTTAGAAATACCCACTCACACTCCACCTGTCCTGCCATTGAAGAGAGTATTCTCTTCCATCATCATCTCCTAGAAAGCTAGTCACAGCAGAACACTGCTGCATTCATGTTGGTGGCCCGGTGCTGGGGATTTCCCAGCTGCAGTCAGATGAGCGCACAAAGTGTCCAGTAATCTTATATTACCAATGCTTCTCTGCAGTTACTGCAAGGCAGATGCAGTAGGCACATCTTGAAGTATTATTCATGTTTTGTCACTGATTTCAAGATTCATCTCACCTGTGTACTCTAGATCATGTGTCCAGAAGAGAACTCCTGCGTTCTTAATAGTTTTCTAGGAGAGGTTGTTTTTAGATAGCCAATTGATGATGAATTGCATTCTTTATCTTCAGATAATGCATGTAAGATAGATTAAAAAATCCATATATTTGTATTTAAATTTTTTGCTTGGATGTTTTTTCTCTCAAAATGGTAGTATAAATAACTGCATTTTTAAATTTTTTAATATATATATAAAGCATTCAAATATATTTTTATTCGCAGATGCAAATCTACTGCTATGATGCAGATCAGTTTACAGATTTTGAAGAGGCAGTTAAAGGAAATGGAAAATTGAGAGCTTTATCAATTTTGTTTGAGGTAAACAAAGTATATCTTTGTGTCATTTAACAAGCCTTAAAACATACCAGGTGTTGAAACTGAATTTAACTGGTTTCAGTGTGTGATCACTGAGTTAAAAAATTGCATGTATCTTTCTAATTTATTCTTGCAGAGAGGCAAATGGACAAAACACATTTGCTTGGCTTTAAGTCATCTATAATTTTGGTGGTAAACTGTAACTTTCGAGTTTTTTTCATGAGCCTGCACTGTTAAAATACACAATTTCTTTTTAACAGATTGGACTAGAAGATAACCCAGATTATAATGCAATCATTAATGGAGTAGATAGTGTTAGTCGTTTCGGTAAGTTTGCCTCCATGTTTTATTGATTACCGATTAGACTAAATTCCATTTCAGTGTGATTATGAAAACTTTAGGACATTGAGGAGCACAGTATTGTATTGCTCAGCCATGTCTGCTTTGTTAGAAATTATGAAAGTTATCTGGATAGACTGGAGAGCTCACAATCATCAACCACGTGAAATTTAACATGAGCAAGTGCCAGATTCTGCACCTGATGCTGGGTAATCCTGATTATTTGTACAAACTGGGGAATGAGAGTCTGGAGAGCACCCCTTTGGAAAGAGAGCTAGGGGTTTGGTTTGATGGCAAGTTGATTATGAGTCAGCAGTGCCCTGGCAGCCAGGAGGGCTAACTGTGGCCTGGGGAGCATCAGACAAAGCATCACCTGCCAGTCGAGGGAGGTGATTGTCCCGCTCTGCTCTGCACTGGGGCGGCCTTACCCTGGGTCGTGTGTGCAGTTCTGGGTGCTGCAACGTAAGAATGGTGTCAAGCTGTTAGAGAGCATCCAGGGAAGGGCAACCAAGATTGAGAAAGGTCTTGAAGACAAGGCTCACAAGGGGTGTCTGAGGTGACTTATTTTGTTCAGCTTGGAGAAGGGGGTGCCTTGTCACAGTCTACAACTTCCTTAAGAGGGGCAGCAGAGGGGGATTTGCTAGTCTCTCTGTGGTGACCAGTGATAGGACCTGAGGATATGGAATGAAGCTGCATCAGGGAAGTTCAGATTGGACATCAGAAAAGGTCCTTCACTGAGATGGTAATCTGTCACTGGAACAGGCTCCCCAGAGAAGTAAGTGGTCATGACACCAAGAATACTGATGATGCTCTTAGTCGTATAGTCGTTTAGTTTCAGATAGTCCTGTGAGAAGCAAGGAGTTGGACTTGATGATCCTCATGGGTCTCTCTTCCAACTTGAGATACGATTTTCTATGATTTATTTACCCCAAGACAGTATTTGTAATAACAAAAGTAAGTGTAAATGAATAAGTCTAACTATCATGAGAAATTTGCAAATGTTTAAATGCTAAAACCGGGTAAATCTGGATTCATTATGTGAGTCTTCTTAATCACACATTTCAGCATTTTTATATCTGATTGGAAGCCAGATAATGCTGTTGCAGCTGTCCACAGTGGGTCTTACAAGAGTGAAACTATATGAATATCAGTATTCAGTAGAGTCAGAGGAGAGGAATCCTTTTTTTCAGTATCTCCTTTATAAATCTGAAATAATCCAAATATATTGTATTTGTGGTAGCATTACTAAAACCAATTGTTAACAATTTTGTGTTTAAGAAATGCTCTGACATGGTTGCTTATTGGAACACATTGGAATTCAGTGTGGTACATGAAGAGATCTGGGTTCTGTTTCTGACTCAATTTCATGGTGGCTTTGCAGAAGAATAAACATGAATGAGCACTGTCTTGAACAGGGATATTTTCTTACATCATTGCCATAACCTTAAGTAAATTGTGTCTCAGATTTCCTTTATGTAATGATGCTAGATTTTGTAAAGCTCGTTTAGGTCAATAGGTTGAAAGTGTACAAAGCTGCTCTAAAAGCTTTCAAAAGTATGACACTAAAATAAAGATTTCTTTTCTCTGGAAAACAAACACTATTCAACAAATACGACATGGAGCAACTTGCATAAATTATAAAGACAGAAGAGGTGGAAATGTAAAGCAGTTAAGATTCATTACTTTTGTGTGCCCTATTCTATGAAACAAAAAGAACAAATAATACATCAAGGCAGATGCTGTCCTACAGCCTTGGAAGGAGCTGTTAAACTCTCAGTAGCAAGATTCAAGATACAGTCACTACATGGCACTTTAACGATGAGTAAAATATACTTTTCTCAAAAAAAATTCAAATGAGCTCAGAAAATTCAGGTCATGAATAATCAAGTTGTTTCTTCTGAAGAAAGGTGAATAGCACACAATCTGTGATGTACATGAATTGTTCTTGTCAGTCATATCTGTAGTGTGCTTATTTGAATCCCAGTTGCTGAGTTCACAAGCTCTGCAGAGGAGCACTCCTGTTTCTTCTGGACAAACTCTCTGTTTTTCATTATTCTTTGTATGTGTTTTATTTTAAAATCTAGGCTGTCAATAAAATTTTAAAATTTTATTTGAAAATCTAGGCTGCCATTAAAGGACATTCTAAAATCCAAAGCTGCAAAACGTATGGCAGGATTCTTACTATGAATGAGAAGTTTCATGTCCCCAGGCATCTACCTAGAATGGACTGGCCATTCATTTTTACTGAGGGAGGAATATGTTAACTAGACACATACCAGATAGCAATGATAGCTTCTGTCTGAAGGCTGATTAACATTTCAACAGGAGAAACAGAAGGATGGGCTTTGCTTGGCACTGCCAAATGCTCCCTTTTCATGACACATGGAAAAGAGAGGGGGAAGAGCCAGCTCTTAAACCTTAACTCAGTAGAGCAGTCACTCTACAGAAGAAAAGCACCAATCACTTGTAATAAACTGTTCATGTAATGTCACCAAATTCGTAAAGAATTATGAAGACAAAGACAGTTCAAAATTCTGTACAGGGCTCAAGTAACATAAACCACAAGTTAATGCAGGGTCTGAAAATTCATTAGATATTTAGAAGTGAATATTTATGGAGAAATTTAAGATCAGTAACTTTCAATTGAAATAAGGTATATAGGGATCTATGCTATTCCAAACTGTGAAAAATAGCATTAATTTGGATGCACTAGACAATAAGGCAGATAATTGTCACAGACTGAAAAAATCTGCCTTGTTGACATTGCCACCATTTATGCCAATTTCTGTTGCTGGACTCTACTGCCATAACAACCGAAACTTACCCTTCTGTGGATGGACTTTCAGCAATTCCTCACGCTTACTAACAGCTGACAATGTACCAGGTAAATTGCTGACCTGAAAGATGTGATATTATTTTCACAGGACAATAAACAGAGTGGTCACACTCTCCCAGAGGATGCCTTTGCATCCTTTGCTGCTTTGTGTTACAGTTTTTTTCTGTATTATCACCATTTTAAAAAAACCCGATCCACAGAAATTCTGCTTCCATTATCACGAGTATTATTAACTCTCAGGTCTAACATGGTGACAGTTCCCCAGTCAGTGATTTTCTGCAGCATTTTGAATCCTGCAAGAAACTCAACAACTTGATTAATCTCATAGAGAATTTGAAGCTATGTCATGAGACCTAGAACAGAGATTTAATTTTCTTTTTTTCTTTTCTTTGAAGTTCAAGAGTGGAGTAAAGATTTGGCATCTTGGACATTTATGAGTAAGCTTACAGATGAACAAACGGAGTTGGTTTTGAAGTATACTTAATCAAACTAAATAAAAAAGGCTCTGCAATTTATTTGTATGTTAGTCTCTCTGGAGATTAAATTTTTAATAACCTCAAAATTATCATGTTCCAGAAATGGTAACTGTTTTGGGCAGTGTGATTTCTATTTATTCATTGCTTCTGTAGTATTTTAACTATCTTTTTTATTTTTTTTCAGGAAAACAGGCTGCCTTAGAACCATTTATTTTGCTGAATCTTTTGCCGAATGCAACAGACAAATATTACACTTATAATGGGTCTTTATCAGCTCCTCCATGCTCTGAAACAGTTGAATGGATTGTTTTTAAAGATACCATAAGTATTTCTGAAAACCAGGTAATTTGTGTAATGTTGTAAAACCAAAACATTATGCATAATACCGAAGAAAAGTATTTGCCATGTATGGCATTCATTTCCAGCCCAACTTCTATCTAGTTAGAAGTTTTTCATGTAGCCATTAAATTAGAAAGCATATATATTACTGGAGTGTGTTATCTTTTATCTTTTTTTTTTTTTAGTTTAGGACTAGAATCTGAGTAATTTCTTGTCTTAAAATGGGGTAAGAACCTACTCCGGGCTGTCTGGATTTTGAGCTCAGATAAAGAGGAGTACAAAACACTCTTTCAGTGTTCCCCCAGCCAAATGGTGATGTTGGGCAGAGCACAGCTCCAACAGCAGAGTGTTTGAGAAATACTGATGGAGTAAACCATTAGATATACTGATGGTACAGAAGAACAGAAATTCAGTGCCATGCTGGATTGCTCAACTGTGAGACTTTAACCAATAGCTTCTCCCCAGAGATTTTGCCTGCTAGCAGAATCTGGTCAATTTATTATGACTTCTCACTTCTTTTTTTCCTCGCCTCTTCTAGTTAGCTGTATTCTGTGAAGTCCTTACAATGCAGCAGTCTGGCTATGTTATGCTGATGGACTACCTGCAAAACAACTTTAGAGAACAGCAATATAAGTTCTTTGGGCAAGTGTTTTCCTCTTACACTGGACAAGAAGAAATTCACGAAGCAGGTACTTACTGAACAATCATTCCTCTCTTCACAAGCTGAAAGACAATTTTCAGTAAAAGATTCATCCAAGTATGAAGATACTCATTTTAAACTGTGCACAATGTAGCACACTGTATTATTACTCATAAATCTATCACTTCAGAGAAAAAAACCAGCAATCAAAAAACATGTCAGATTAAATGGCGCGGAAAATTAAATATTTGTCTTGACTAAGCATTCAGTGAAGATCACGTCAGAGCAAGCTTTCTTGCACTGCCCTGTTAATGTGTTTCAGACCTAAACAATGCTGCCTTTTCAGGGACTGCAAGAGAATTTTGTTTTACAAACCCATTTGGTTCCTTGTTGTGTAGTGTGAATGCTTTTGCAAAACAGAAACTGAAGGAAGGTCACCAAACTAATTTCATGTAGTCTGCTTAGAAATTGATAGATAAAGAGAATCCTATATGCTAGATTCTGTTCTCTGTTTTACCTAAAAGTTGTGGTAAGTTTATGAAGGTTATATGATCAAAATAGTGCATTATGTAATGGGAAACAAGATCTAGCACTTAATAGGGAAGTTGGTGATTTAGAGTAAATATAGAGTAAACCTCTAAACTGAGGGCATTATGTTGCTACTTGGGTGGAGATAGATACCTTTATATTCTTAAACTCAATTGCACTGAACTGTGCTTAATTAGACAAACAGATGACTGAAGCACATGGTGTACGTGTTCTACAGATTTAAAATAAGTGTGGTTTCACAAATATTTATATTTATGTGCACATGTATATATATGCACACAAATGCAACTATAGAATTTGTTTAATGTAGAACATTAGAGAAGCATTTATTTTTCACCTCCATTCTAAAAAAAGGTAAATAAAACCCCCTAGGAATCATTAAACTCAAATGTCCAGATGTAAAAGCTGTAACATGAATGCCAAGGTCTCCAAGGATAAATAGGCATATGCATTTCATGTTTAATATTGCATAGTAGTCAACAGAAGAAAAATAATCTTTTTAATCCCCTTAAAGGATGCAAGAAAAATTACAGGATCGGGTGTTAGTGAGGTAGACAATTGAAAAATTATTTTGCATTGTTAAACCTAGAATCCTAATTTTCTCCTGCTGCATTCAGTGTAGGCTCTCATTAGGCAGTAGGATTAAATGTTTGATTTATTGCTGTTGTTAATACATGACATTTCTTAAGTAGCACTAAGTTTCATTGGAAGAGCTAAAAGAATATTTCCATTCCATTATAAACTAATTTCAGCAAAATATTGTCATAATTTTTTTCACAGTGATGTCCTCAGTGTTCTCTGTGTACTAGCACTGTCTTACTGTGTATATGGGAGATGCTTTGTTCCCCAAGCCTGCCTAGTAATAATAGTTTCCCTATGTGATATGTATGTATGTATTTAAGAAGATTAGAATAGCTAATCCTTACAGCCATACTTGAGGATTCAACCAAAAAAGTCTTCTGAAATTGTAATGATATACCTTCACCAACTTCAGCTGTCATGCAAATCTATTTATAATAGAAATCATTATTTATTCCTATAAATCTGAGAACCATAATGGTGGCTAGTGAGCCCATTACATGACTCCCCATCTGCTCCACCCTTCTGGTAAGGCCCTGGTATAAGGGCAGAAACCTGATTCTTGGTAATCTTCCTGGAATTAGTACAGGTATAAAAAACAATGGGTTGTTAAAATTTAAGACTGACAATATATAGTGGTAAAAAGTATTTGTCAGCCTGTTTTCCCATGAGAAATACAACTGTATGAAGTTCAGCAGTTGTCTTAGTTAAATTCTCTTGTGAGATGTGGGGTCAGGACTCATGCCTTCACCCTTGCACATTCCTCAGTCGACATGAATAACCATTTTCAGATTCTATCCAAACATTTGTGTGGGACACTTTGCACTGGCACAATGTGTGGTGTGCAGGTGCCCAGGTGCTAGCAGTGGTGAGTACATGGGTGGCCTCTGTGAAGAATGCCTGGGGCTGCCCTGAGCCAGACACGGATAGTTCCAGCTGTCTCCAACCCACCCACCTCAGGGCACAGCTGAGCCCCTCGGCCATGGTGGTGGCTCTGGGAAAATCAAGCTGCACAGCAGTGAGGACTGAGGAAAAAGGTGTGAGAAGCAGCCCTGTGACACCCAGGTGAGAGAAGGAGGAGGTGCTCAAGGAGCAAAAATTCCCCTGCAGCCTATGGTGAAGATAAGCTGTCCTGTGGCATACTGTGGAGACTCCATGCAGGAGCCGGCTCTTGGCTGGAGCTCTGGCTTTTGGAGAGGAGCATATACAAGAGCAGGTTATCCAGCGGGTCTGTGACCCCGTGGGGGACCCAAAGTATAACAGTCTGTTCCTGAAAGACTAAGCAAGCTAGAAGAATTCATGAAGGACTGTATCCTGTGGGTGGGACCCAACGCTGATGCAGTGGAGCAGCATGAGGAGGAAGGAGTGGCAGAGGCAAAGCATTAGAACTGACCACAATCCCCATTCCATACCCCTCTGTGCCTCTGTAGGAGTGGGAAAATAGAAGAGTCAGGAGTGAAGTTGAGCCTGAAAAGAAGGAAAGGGTGGGGAGATGTTTGTGGTTTTGATTTTGTTTCTCACTATCCTACTCTATGTATTTATTGATAAATTAAATTTCTGTATTGAGTCTGTTTTTCCCATGATGGTTACTGGAGAGTGATTTCCCTGTCTTTATCTTGACCCATCAGATTTTTCGTCTTACTTTTTTCCCCTGCCCTGCTGAAGAGGCAGAGTGGGAGAGCAGCTGAGTGGGTACCTGGTGACCAGCACACATCAGCCCAGCACACATCTACTGTGCTGCTCCACCTCCATCATAGAGAGAGAGCAGATTGGGAGTACTGATGAACTACTTTTTGCCACACACTGTGTCAGGGATCTGCAAAGCCCCCGAATATCTTAATGTAAATGAAGTGATTTCATGACCTTAGCAATTGAAAAGCTGCATTTAAAGGATAAAAAATCTCAAATCCAGATTCAGCTAAAAGTAGAAGAAAGCAACAAATGCGGGGGGAAAACAGCCAAATTTGGGCAGCTTATGAATGTCTTCTGGTCAAAATACAGCCCAGGCAGTTTTTGACAATGATCTGGCTAATGTACCCCAGTCATTCCCCATGATGCAAATGAGTTTAGATGAAAATTTTTTAAGTTACATGAGTAGCGTTTTATTCCATGGAAGAATAAGCAGAGATAGGTGCATTATCATGGTGTGATATGATATGCAAAACCAGCATCTAAGTACTCATCCGGGGGAAGCAGGGACTTGAATGCAAGCCCAGCAGGGGTTTGAATAGGTCTCTGACTTCCTGTGAATTTTTTGCTCTTTTGTATTTTGCTGCTTGAGACTTGTTATCCACTTTAATATCTGTGACTTCAGATTAGTAACAGACTTGAGAACTCCCTTTCTTGCCCAGATTTTCCAAAAGTCAGTATCAGAGCAGAAGTATTTAATGAAGTAAGTTGTTACGCGACCTCCTTTCTTTTCCTAGTCTCTGGAGGGGGAAAATGGGAAAAAGCAGGAGCAAAGTATCTCTGTGTTGCTAAGACTGGCAGGAAAGAAAAGGAAACAGCACAGGCAGAATGACTTACAGAGTGGCATCAGAAGAAGGGCAAGAGAACATCTTGGGAAGCAATGGAGGTGAAATAATAGGTAGATAATTGTCGTGTAGTAATATTGTTGTTCACTGCTGAGATGAACATAAAAAGGAGGAAAACAACAAGGAAGACAACTTTTTTCTTTTGGATAAAATAGAAGAACCATCTGGAAAAGGAAAAAAAAACCCAAAGAACTAATATTGGAGACATCAATCTTGTATCTGTAAAAGTTCTATAATGCAGCTCTGTTACTCTCAATACAGTCAGAGATTTCAGAACCAAATTCACTCACAGGCAAAAAGATGAAAGGAGGAAGAAGAGGGAGAAAAAAGAGGGAAGTGTTTGGAACGCAGAGAAGCTTGGTGTTTACACTATAAAAAAGTATTTTGAGAGTAATTTTAAACACCTTTAAAAAGAAATAGTTGTGGAGTCTTTAGAATCATTGAAAAAAATAAATCTAAGTCATCTGTCTTAATACTCAGAATTGAGAAGGGAATCATCTTTGATAGTCTAGTGATTTACTTTTGCCATCTGGTGGAAATGGAGTGGAATGAAATATTTTAGTAATGGAATGGCATATACTAAACTTGAGTTTTGGGTTTTTTTCAATTTACTCTAACTATGGAGGCAGTATTAGAATGTGTAAATTAGCTGAACTCTGGAGCTTGACAGGTTTTTAATCTACTATGCTATATAACTGATATGCCATTTTATTCATGACACTGAATTCAGTTACACTGCCTCCATAGTTAGCTTACACACACAAACAAAAAAAAAAGCCCTGATGCTTATTTCCACTGACTAGCTTGGACCAAAGCTGCTCAAAACTGCCGACCTGCATACAGAACGGAAGTAGTTTTTACAAATATTTTTGAGAAGTTTGAGTGCCCTCTTGTGTTCAATTGGCAAAATGCAAAGCTAATGGACTTTTCTTTCAAAATGCAGTATTTTCCACAAAAGCATTGTGGTACCATGGTGTTTGCTTCCTTTAAGAGGACTCCAAAGGGTCTGACTTGTTTTCTTAGTTAGCTAGATAGGTTTTTTTACTTGTTTTTGCTCAATATTCACATTTTGTTTTAAACAGATTCTGAGATATAAATCATGTTTCCTCATTTATTCCGAATAGGGAATGACTATGTAATGACTTATGCAAAGTCAAGCTAAAAAATTTTAATAAAAATATATCCATCTAACAATTTCAATATGTAAGATTTAATTGTTGAATGATTCAGAGTAAACTTCATGTACTCTGATCAGTGTTTTTTCCAAGTCTAATAGATTAAATAAAGTAGTAGAAATGAGGTAATAAATGAAGCAACAAACTGAAAAATATACCTCTCCAGTACCTGTGGAAGTGCACATAAAAGTAATTTCATTACCTGAGACAGGCAATTCCCAAAAGCTAGTGCAGGGCCAGTTGGCCACTGCACATTTCAAACCAAAGTTCCAAAACCATGTAATTTCAAAAAGATAAGAAGAGGGATTTCTAACAGGAAATATCAGGGAGCCCTGCCTTCATTCTGAGATATCAGAACAAATCTAGTTGCTGTGGTCTTGAGTTGGGAACCAAAGTTAGTGAACACTTTTGAGTTCTCCATTCTTCACTTCTGTGTCTGAAGACAGTTCCTGCACAGACAGAAGAGATGATGAGAGCAAGGAAGGAGAATGAGTCCAAATCCAAACCACACATTTATGATGCAACTCTGGATGGTACTGCTTGGGTTTTTTTGTTTGTTTTTTTTTTTTGTGTATCGTAACTCACTAGACATTTTTTCAGTGAGCTTCAAATAAATAATTTACGTTTTCTGCTAATGTCATTTTTTCATCTGGGTACATTTAACCTTTTATATTATTTTTAAGACACAAACAATTGTACATTTTAAAGAAAATTGTCAGAGTCTCAGCAAATTTCCTGTCTGTGTATGCATATGTATATGAAAGTATCAAAATGAATTATTTGAATAAGATGCAGAGTATTGGGGGTTAAAACCTGGGAAACTGGCAAGAGTCGCTGCCTGACCAGGCTTCCCTCTGGTGTGCAGGTTTCAGGCACACAAAGAATGTGTGTGTGAGCCAGGCCCAGGGTTGCAATGGCCTGACCAGACTTCTTCAGCAAATGCCTAGATGGTATGCCTAAAATGTAACAACATGAAATCACTACCTGCTAATAAAATAATTTCTTAGCTGCTTCCTATGTGGCTTTTGTCTCTCCTTTAGGTATTGTATAAAGATTCAAACATCACAGAGGGGAAGTTCAAGTGTGATAGGTTTCACATTTAGATATTTTAAAATCTACTATAGATTACAGTCTATTATAGGTGGTGAGAGAGTGTGCAGGTCTTCTAGTGCTACTCTGATAGACCCATGAAGACAGAATAATAGAGATTTTTTTGTCCCCAGGACAGATACATGAATCTTTATGTTTTGTAGTTTATATATTATTTTTTAGGAACTGGACATTAATATTTCGCAAAATATAGTGTAAGACTGGGGGAGAGGAGGCTCAGTTCACAAATTACCTTGCTTTTGAAAATCTGGTGTTAAAATACTAGTTCTGTTTACAGTGCATGGCATCTCAGATACTTTGACGGAAAGCTAAAAATGAGGCTTCTGAAAAACTTGCATTGATTATCTTAGTAGAGTCACTTGTACAATGTATTAAATACCATTTCTTTCCTCTTTTCTTTCTTCCAGTTTGCAGCTCAGAACCTGAAAATGTTCAGTCTGATCCAAAGAATTATACTAGTCTTCTAGTTACATGGGAAAGACCTCGGGTTGTATATGACACCACAATTGAAAGATTTGCTGTCTTTTATCAGCAGTTGGATGGAGAAGACCAAACTAAGCATGAGTTTCTGACAGATGGGTATCAGGACTTGGTAACTTACTCTTCAAGTTTCATAAAAAGGGGTGATGGCATAACAACTCTCTGTTAATTATCTTAAACGATTAAACTCTATCTGAGAGCCAATTCAATAAAAAATTCCTTCTTTGGCTCACAGAAGCTGTAGTTCGTTTTTCAGCTGTAAATCCACAAAGACAATTTAAAAAAAAATCAAAGTCCTCTTACCCAGAGGAGGGAAAACCTCTGCAGGTTGCTGGTCTGGCTTGCCTATACTGGGTCCAAGTGTTTATGACCATGTCAGTTACAGAGCTCAGCCATAAAGCTTGTAGTCAATAGTGATCTGTACTTCATTGCACACAGATGTGAAAGAATTACCTACACAGGCATCTAATAAGATTCAATTCAATCATAATGCTATAAGTATTAAGTTACTGATTACAGCTTCCTGTTATTTTACTGATGAGATCTGTTCCTGTAACCCTCTCTAAAGACTCATAACTTATCACACGTAATGTTACCTAAGCTTGTGTTCAGCACTAAATAATTATATGGTTTGGTATCCTCCATGTTAAAATTCACAAGAATTTTTTTCAAGTTGACTGAAGAACAATTGTGACAATAAAATATAAAAAGCATACAATAGAATACTAGAAGAAAGGAACTTTATGGTTCATATGAAAAATGTGTTATGAAAAAATTAATATTTTCAAATATTTGATACTTATTTGCAAGTAATTTTTTTTTTTCTTTTAGGGGGCTATTCTAAATAATCTGCTGCCCAATACAAGTTATGTTCTGCAGATAGTTGCTGTTTGCTCTAATGGTCTATATGGAAAATACAGTGACCAAGTCATTGTTGATATGCCTTTAGAGGACCCAGGTAAGTGGTCTTTTGAGCTTAGTGATCTCTTTTAGCTGAAAATCTGTATTTGAAGAAGTAGTTTGTTTGCAAACCAGTTAAAATGCATGACTATCAAATTATGGTAAAATGAAATTTCAAAATCACTGCAGTTAACCTTCAGCATGTTCCTTGCTACTGATATTTTACATGATGTAATTCCTTTTAAGCATTACCTATAAAAGACTGCATGTTAATTTTTTTAACTCTAAAAATATTCTGAAAAACACCTATCTGATTTCAAATCTCACAAGTGTATCTTTTATCAATATAATGTAGGGAAATAAAACCATGTTTGGTATTATTTCTCTATGGTTCAAGCCCAAAATTAATCTACACAGCTAAATTATTAAGGAAACAAGTAAGACAACCCAAATATATTATTTATAAGTCTGTATTAATGATTTTGAAATTTGATTTCTTATGAATACTTGGAGTTTGATTTCAAAAGACTTGTGGTGATGGAATTCCCTTGCTTCTTAATGCTGCCTCACAAAAAATCAGAAGGCCTAACAAGCAAATCTTAATAATATCACAGCCAGATTTACTTCTTCCGTCTGCTGGTAAATATGAAATAATTTGAAACTATAGCATGAAGCTTGATCTTGCCCCTTAATAATTCCTTAAATTCTGTGGAAGTTTTAGCATCAGACCCAGTTCTTATGATTGAGTAAAAAATCAAAGACTTTCTGATCATGCAAGGAACCATTTTTTATCTAAGGGCCTGGATTTTGTTGTTTATTTAGATGTTTTGTTCATTCAGTTTTACACTTATGTAAGTCTGTTTGGCTACAGCAAAGTCCTTAGTGATGTTGTGATGTACTTGGGAAACCAGGTCAGTTTTCCATTTCAAGGGAGCCACGTTCCTTTACGGTGAAAAGGAATATGATTCTCAACAATCTCTGCCCATGAATTATAGATTAATAATGGTAATAGACTTGTATTAGTGTGTTTTTGTCTGTAGGAAGAGGACACAACATCTGGTATGTACATTTTTTCAATAAACATTTAACTTGTCTTTCAAACACAATGCATTAAGAAGAATGCATTTTTGGAGTCTTATGCTGATATCTACCAGAATTTTCCTACTTCTCTTTAGTTTTCTAAGAATTCCACAAAAAGATTCTCAAATTCTGCCTGTCATTTCACTTTTCTGCTTACCCTTTATCCATCTCTTAAATACTATATTCCTCCACTTACTTTCCAGAATTCGCGGGGTTTGTGTTTGAATAATTTTCTCAGATGAGTTCATCTACACACCCCACATCCATTTCTATATGGAATGACAAATAAGCAGAGTAGTGTTGTCATTATTAAACAGTAGTTCAACAAATCAAGTCAGTGCAGTGCTGCCATCACAGTTGTAAGACCTCTCAAAATAGATGCTGCAAAACAAAATCCAATATAGGTGATATCCACAGGATAAACCACCTTTCTACTGCTGCTGCTGTAACCCTGCTCTAAGGATGAGTTGCATACCACCCTGCTGTGTGCCTCCCTTTGGCAAGAAAGGTGGATGCAGGGAGAGAGACGGGAGCCCTGGGTAAGCACTGCCCAGTACACCCGGCAGTGCGAGCAGATAGTGCTGGGGAACAAACTCAGCAAGAAAACAATGGGACATTTGGCAGCCTGCAGCTGGCCAGCAGTGCAGATACAGCCACTGAGCACGGCATCCACATTGTATTTTTGCTGTAGTCATGCAAAGCAGTAGCTTTGCATTCATTCCAGTAGAAGAGAGAGTGAGGGTCTTGCTTTGAAAATACGTACTGGAAAATTAATGTCACCTTCCAGTATATCAGCAGAAATTTCTCTTGAGCTTTGTATGCAGTTCTGAATGTAAGTCTGATACTCTCAAGCCTTTTTATGCAGACACTCCATTAATTTCTTTGTTGACAATTTAAATTTTACAAAATATAAATAAAAATGGGGGATTTTTTAAATAAAAATGAAATACCAAAATGGACATTCTGCATGTGTCACCAAAAAATGTTTCTTTGGCATGCTTCCTATCTGAAATGAACACCAGGTTATTCAATCCACTTTGGTTCTTTTATTCTGACGCTTCCACAGTGGTACCTTTAGAAGTGTTGGATGAAAAAAATTCAGGGGAAAATTCCTCTCATGTAACTAGTATGATTCCTAAGGGTGGACATTGCTCTATAAATAAGTTATATAGATGCTGTACCAACCCTGGATACAATTTTAAAATATAAAGGAAACTTCATTTCTAATATTAATGTTTATTTGCATACTTACTTTTACTAATTATTTACATCTGAATTAACTACTGCAAATGTGACAAATATTTTTTATTTAATTTTTAATATTCCTAATATTAAACAAGATGTATCTGACAATGTAGATATCTAATGAGAAAAATTTGTTCCAAGCAACCTTCTGATTTCAACTGTAACATCAAATTGGTTTTGTGATCTGCTTTATAGATCTTGAGGCAAAAGGGGATTTCTTGGAGCTCCTGCTTGTGAATTTATGAAAGAAAGGTTATCTTCACCATGAAGACATGAAATAGACTCACATAAAGCATAAATTAAATCTTTTTCAATAATTGCTCTGAATAAGCCAGTTTAATTAAGATGAAATTCACCGCAGTCACCTCCAGATCAATTAATATTCATGTTAAGAGCTAGAGCAAGGCATGAATCATGCAGAGGCTTTAGATGGGCCTTTTCCAGGAAGAATTCTGCCTTTGGAGTGGCCACTTCTAATGAGGGAAGTTTCAGTACACAAATCTGGTATTTAAAAAGCTCAAGACCATTGTTTCAGACTTTTCCTTGTGAGATACTTGCAAGAAAGTGTTTCTCATGCCTTCTTCCCACCTGGTCTGTGTGCCTCCCTTATGGAGTTAGTGAAGGCTGCAGGCTCTGGTGATCCACAGACAAGGTTTAAACCCTCTTGTTCTCAGCAGTGCTTTGTAAGAGGAGGACCTATCTCAGGCCATGCTCTCTGCCTCAGTTTGTGGAAGCCTCAGAAGCCATGATGTGACACTGGGCAAACCACCATAGTGGAGACCTGTGCTCTTTGGGATTTTCCTAATCTCTTCAGAGTGGCAGCCTTTCATCTTGTAATACAGTATGTGTGCACATTAAAATTGTTTCCTGTTAGCCTCCACTTAGTAAAAGTCACCAGATACACTACATCATGTAGCTACACAATCTCCATTGGAAACTAAGGGACTCATGTACAGAGTGTTTTAGTAAGCTTTGATAGAAGTCCAATCTTTTTTTTACAAGTTTTTCATTTGCTGTTAGAATTGGATTTTGAATAACTATTTCAATGTGGGCTTTGACTCTCTAAATAACATTGGTATAGCTCTGAAGGTTCTGCAGTAGTTTGTTGTGTAGTTAATACTGATGTTACTTGTATGCATTTGCTGACACAGAAAAGGAAAAACAAGAATATTACTCCCTGCTCCTTTGTGTAGACTTCAGTTGGTGTTTATCAAAAAAACTCTGTGCTGTCTCCTGCATGGCAGCTCATGCTGTCAGCAATGCTTTGTGAGGGTCTAACTATGCAATTTCTTTGTAACCCATCTTTGTGATTTTAGTCCTAAAAACCACTAAGCATATATTAAATGTCTAATTTGGGGGATGCTTTTTTCTAATTTTGTACTGATAACAGTAGGAATCTGAAAACTAATTTAATCAAAAGAAACAGGCTCTACTTTTGTTCTTGCCATGACATTTATTACATAAGTCAGTACAGAAATGAAAACAGTTTACATTGTACACATTATTCTACAATTAAAAATCAAACTCTTCAAACAGATTCTTTTGAAGGTTTGCATTGAACCTAAATGTAGGGAAATGGTTACCTTCTTTGTATTTATTCTATCATTTCTTCATCTATTTTTAAAATGGACTATGAAAAACCTGTACAAAACTTTCTAACTAATGATTTAATTATTTTATTCAAAAATGTAAGCTATAGAATAATCAATATGTGGTTCCAGAAAAAATAAACAAACTTTTTCATCAACCTAAACCCATGGGTTGAATTTGGAGGTTGCAGTTCTTTTTGGTTGGGGTATGTTAGTATATTTCTAAAATCTCCTGTAAATCAAAAGCTCAGCAACAGGATTAACAGAACTTCTGTAAGTGTGTGTCTCTAATACTTTTGACAAATAAATTTCCTATGACCAACTAAATTTAAACAGGCTTTAAAAAATTCCTTAAGATTTACTGTTGTTTTTATATAAAGGTATGCTAATGTCTCTCTATGGAGAAAACAGCAAACTTTTATCTGGTGGAATTTGAGAGCATGTGCCCTACTGTATACACTAGCACATTCAGAACAGTTTATTTTTCTGATTGAGTGTGGTTAAAGCTCAACTCAAGAATAAAGACCACAAAAAGAATGGATAGAATTTCTCTGTATTAGAAACATTTTTCGATGAAGTCTTTTGAGTGTATAATACATGGCATGGGTCTACTGTGGAAAGACTTTCAAACTAATGTCTACAATATTTGGTTTATATCATTGAGAAGCCAGGGAATATCATTATCTCGTCCACCCCCTCCTTCCCTCCGCTCCCCTCCCCACCCTGCCCCAGAGCCTCCTGGGCTTCCAAGAGTCAGAGGTAAGATAATTTTTATCTATCTTGCTAATGAGAGGACAGTTTACTACTTGGTAATTTATAAATGTTTGTTAAAAAGAAAAATTTATGAAGATTCTGTGCAGCATTGTTTAGTCATAATTTGTTTGCATGCTTTAATTTGCAAATGAAACTATCTGAGCTTATTATTTGGATAAACTTCATCTAGTGTATGTTGCATGTAGCACATCTCAATTTGTTTTGACAGGTAGATATGGACAGACCAAAGAAAACACAAATTAAGGCATAGATCCCCATCTGACTTTGTGGAAATGAGAAATATAAAGATGACAACTTTATACTAGTGTGTTGAGGAAACTTTATTGGGGAATTGTGGAGGAAATGCATTTGTGTACAGACAGAGTGCTAGAACATTTCTTAGGAAAAAAAACTTAGAAAGACTCAGAATGGGAATGGGCCTTTCTGTGGACTAAAGGAGCAATAGGATGCATTAGTGCTGTGAAAAGGTGTAACTTTCCTCATTGGAGACCTGTGCCACTTCCTACCAGAGATTTGTACATTTCTTTCAACCTGCTTTGAAGCTTTTCTTTCTGATCACCATCGGAAGTACAGTATTGTATTTGGACAAAATAACAGAGAGTAAAAAGGCAAGAGACTACCTCTGAATTTGGAGAGAAGCATTTTCACCTGGGCTGTAGGAAATAAATGTCTTTATCCTGTTTCAGCTGTTACTTATTTATGAAAAATGGGGATGACTCAAAAGCCTTTAGAGTAGTTCTTCAGAGAATGCCCAGTACATGTTTATTAGGGTCTTTAGATAGGATGTGATACAACTGTCCTCATGTCCTTAAATTAAATAAAGTGGAGTGTGAATTTGAAGACCATAAGCAGTGGCATCAAGGAAGGGTGGGTCTCCTTGGTCTGCTGTGACAGAGGCAGACAGCCTGCTACACACTGAGTATGATGGCATGGCTGTTACTCTAATACCTAACTGCAAGCCTGGATGCACAAATAAAGAATTTACTTCGTGAAAATTATAGAACAGATCATTTTACAAGAATATCTTCAGAGCTTTCAGATTAAATGCAGAGAACTAGTTGGTTCCCAAACTTACTATTTTTCTGTTCTGTATTTCTGCATTAAACTACTTTCTAGTGGAAAATGATCTCATAAACTTGCCTTTCCCTCACCAACATGTGATTCCTCAGCACAAAATCAACATGGGCTGCAGTATCAAATTAGAGCCAGGCAAAACTGCTGTGGCTGAATATGTCCTGTCTAGATGCATTAGCATTGCTGCCCTCAGTTCTCAACCTAGGTGTTGGCCACTCCTCCAATCACAGTCCTATCAAACATCTTATACATGGTCTCAATAAACATATTAACTAATCAGTTGAGTCCTTCCAGAATTAATAATTCTGTCAATTTAAAATGTTCGATGATACGGTGTGTATTTTTGTTTTGTAGAGGCTGACCTCATTCCTGAACTGAATGAAACTGAAGAATATGAGGTATAGCATTCATTTCTTTTTTAAGAGAGCATTTCAAATAAATGCATTTCAACTAAATTGAAATCATATTCTGTGAAAATCAAAACTATGTCACCAGCTGAGCGTATTATCTGCTTTTATATATACATACATATATATGCACATATACAACCTTTGAGCTATATTTCTCCCTAGATAACTCTAGAGATACCCCAGGATTTAGTTCTGGGGCTGGAGATAGATGGTGAAGTTAGGCTTTTCACATGAGGAATCAAGTTACAATCATCTCTGAGTGAAGTCTGACAAAATTGTTCATTTAGCAGAATCAAACTGTCACCCAGTGTTAGGCTTTTTAGTTTGTGTCAAGAGAAGTTGACTGGCTTATGATGGTCTTATCATGTAGCAAACTAAAGTAAGGGAGGAAGGCGGTTGTGCTGAAGAGTGGGATTCATGTGTGTCTGCTATCAGTGTGTTATTGGTTGAATAGTTATTCCAAAATTCTTGAAGGGTCATTTTCTTCTTGAACTCAAGTTAGACTTTACAATATAGCTCTGTTTTGCACAATTTTTTTATGACTTTATTATAATCTCTGGAGGCTTCATATTCGGTAATTAGATTTCTGGTGTTCCAGGAAGGAGAGAGTTTAAAATACACAATTACAATTTTGAGACATGGACAGTTCCTTCAGTAAGACCTATATTTGTATCAAGTAATCACTCGGAATTTGTAAGGAGCTTTATGACCTCAATATTTCCACTATGTGACCCTGAGAGTAGCTCAGTTGGTTAGAGCATGGTGATAATAACACCAAGTTCATGGGTTTGATCCCTATATGGGCCATTCACTTAAGAGTTGGACTCAATAATCCTTGTGGGTCCCTTCCAGAATATTCTGTGATTTGACATGATTTCATCAAGTCCTTGTAGTTAAGTAGACAGTCTGTGCTTATCTGTCTATCTCTTTACCCTCGCTTGCATTTGTGGATGCTGAGTGACCAATAATATAGTCATTTTTCTGATGTAAGCTAAGTGTCATCTAGATTATATTGCAATATTATATATGTCATATTGCAATATTATACATGTCGTCGATATTGTACCTGCCATGTTAGTAACTGAGTACCAGTGAACCTCAATTGATTTTTACTTGAATCAAGAAAGTTTAAAAGTGCAGGCATTGCCCTATAGAAAGTAGATTTCCAGAAACAAGGGCTTGCCCAGTCCAGCACGTGTTTGAGGACACAGAGTCAAGGTGCTGCTGTCCCTACATTTTAGCTATTTAGTTCGCAGAATGAAATCCAAACCTGAGTCATTTCTGAGCTACTTGATGTTGTGTAAGTGCACTAGTACTAGTTCCTGGTACGAAAAGGGACTGCAGTGTGAAGCACAACTCTAGCCTAGTGGGTAAAGCCCTTGTTCTGGGAGGCTGGGTGAAAGCAAACAACTCCTATTCGCTGAGTGCTTCAGTTAATAATGTATTCAGCAGCTGTTTATCTTGGGCACTTTCTTTCAAAGGCTTTTTTATTTTTTTACATTCTTTTTCCTGCTGTGCCCTGTTCAGTGCAGGAGTGGATGATCTAACCTAAACTATAGTGAAAGATAAGGAGTTGTTGGATTGATAACTGTGCCCCAATCTCCAGTCTCCTCAGTGTTTTCTCTCAACATTTATGCTTTGGAAGAAAAACAGGTGGCATCGCCACCACATCACCAAGCCAGATCTTAAAAAAAAAAAAAAAAAAAGGAATTGGAGCCGTATTTTGCTAGAGGCTCTGTGCAGTGTGTGCCTGTCAAATCAACTCCCTTCAGAAAGTGAAGGTGTCCTTCAATCTAGTTTGCAGAGTTGTGCTTGGCCAGGTTTGATTGTGATGCAGGTCTAGATGTGGCACAGCACAGAACTGCAGGTGCTGCTGTGTCTAGGTCAGAGGAAAAATGCTCACTGAGTGAGTTAGATGCTTCCATTATGTTTTTTGATTTGGTGTATGTAAAATTGGAGAGGAGATAAAGTTTTGAACTTAGATCCTCAAGGACTGCCTAAATGCTGATATTTAGGCATGTAATTTAATTTTTTCTTTTCAATCTGTCCTTAGAAGTCAAAACTCTAACACGGATTTTGCACAAAGTATCATTATTCATTGTTGTTCATGTTCGGCAAACAAAGGGTCATAACAGGGACTAGAGGATATCACTCACAACACTTGTGAAACAGTCATGCTGACCATCCTGAAATCTTTTTCAGAAAACTCAGAAGATTCAGCAGATTTGAGGACAGGTCATAAATATATTTTACAAATTCTGTTATTATTACAATTTAATCAACATCAAAATGTTAGTGCAAATCTCTAAGACATTCTGATAGCAAACCCATTTTTTCATTGATGTGTATACAATATATACTGTGCATTGCATGTACGATTACATTTTATTAGGAAAGAGATAAAGGGTTCTTTTAATAAAGTAAATACTATAAGTGATTTTTGTTTCTCAAACACAATAAAAGTAACACGATATTTAAGAAGTTGTTTGGACACGAGTTTTTTTGTTTGTATTGCAAATAAGTAATATTTTTCAAGAGAAAAAAAGATTCCTGTTCTTTGCAGAAATACTTTCGTAAGTATTCTTAATCCTTTTTTTAAGACCAGCAGTTTTCTCAAGTGTTGTCTCGCTTTGCCCCTCTTATTTTATGGAGCCAAGAAAATATATTGTTGCAGTTTTAGTTTTCATTTGGGTACAGAGTCTATAAATATTTTTAATTGTCTTCGGCTGATATTTTTTCAAAGGATGAAGTTGATGAAAAGGAAACAGAGTTGGATGAAGAAACTGCAGTGGTTCCTAGCACTGACAGTACAGTAAACCAATTGAGGAGAGATTTCCAGGTGATTACATCCAGCTACAGTCAAGAAAAAATGGAGACAAATCCAAATGAAGCTAAAACAAATAGATACTTAACAAGAGAGGAAGAATTGCGTAGTAAAGATAATGTTTTCAAAGCAGTTTATTATGCTACTTCTCCACCTGTTCGTGAAATTTCTGAAGAGGAAGATCATTTTTTGGAGTCCCAAACAATTACTGGAATTCCTCCTCAACTCATCGACTCCACCAAAGGCATAGAAGAAGAATACATATACCTTTCTTCAGGCACCGAACCAACAAGAATAGCCACTACTGGCCACAGTGATGAAGATTTCTTACTGTCTCCTTTTAAACCTGATGAGGAATCTGATGACTTCTGGAGTTCAGTTCCTACCACTTCTTCAGCACAGCTGGTTACAGAGGAGACCTCCCAAGAAGATACCCTTCCTTCAGGAAGTCCAGATATAAGTGTGCATGATGTTCTTTCCCAAGGGTCCATTAAGTATATTTCGGAAGGTGCAGCACCCTCAAGCTCTGATGAGCCTCCAAATCATACTTCAACTGATGGATATTTATGGCTTCGTAATGCTACAGGTCCAACAACTCAATCTGTTGATACATCAGCTAGTAGACAATTGTCTCAGACCAGTTACACTGATGCTTATGTAGAGGGAGTAAAGCCAACTACAGTGCCCTATTCCAGCAGCCCAGTGATTTCACAAGACACTTCAGATGCGGATTTAGAATTGCCACATTATTCTACCTTTGCTTTCTCCTCTGCTGAATTATCACCTCACTCTATCTCTTCAAGCTCTGGAGAATTTGGTTCTGCTTCTCCTGCCAGTGAGGTACTCTCTCAGACAACTCAGCCAGTCTATAATGGTGAGATACCTCTTCAACCTTCCTACAGTAGTGAAGTGTTTCCTCTAGTCACCCCTTTATTGTTTGACTCTCAGATGCTCGACACTACCCCTGCTACATCAGATAGTGATGTGACCTTGCATGCTACACCTGTATTTCCCAGTGTTGATGTGTCATTTGAACCCACCCTGTCTTCCTATGATGATGTACCTTTGCTTACATTTTCCTCTGCTTCCTCCAGTAGTAAAATGTTTCACCGTTTGTATACAGTTTCTCAGATGTTTCCACAAAGTGCTACTCCAGCTGTTGCAAGTGATAAGGTGTCCCTGCATGCTTCTTTGACGTTGGCAGAGGGTGATACATTAATACAGCCAAGCCTTGCTGAATATGCTGATGTGGTGTCACATCAGACCACTCATGCTGCTTCAGAGACACTGATATTTGGTCATAATAGAACTCACATATTTTCTCAAGTTGAACCATCCAGCAGTGATTTAAATGTGCATGTACTATCTACAATGTCTGAACTTCCTTATGCTTTGTCTGGTAATGTGGGCTCCCTCCAAAGCTTTACTGTTTCCTATGACTCTTCAGAATTTGTGCATGATTCTGTTGACATATTTCGTCAAGATCCTTTATTTAGCAGCTATAACAATGTATTGGTGCATAAACCTTCTTCTGTAATATCACAAGCTGATACTTTGCTGCAGCCTACGCACTCTCTATCTAGTGACACGGATTGGTCTGAAGCATATTCTGGTAGTGAGTCCCTTTTGCCTGATACAGATACTTTGATGGTACTTAACGTTTCTTCCTCTGATTCTGTAGATGAGATTCCATATGAATCATCTGGGTTTAGTGATGTTAATAAGATGCTTCAAAAAGGTGATGTTATATATGGAGATGACAGAGAACTGAAAATTTCCTCTTCTTTAAGTGAAGTGTCTTCTGGTGCTCGAAGTAAAGTGATACATGAACTTTCTGCATCTGTTTCTAATAATGATGTAATTAAGCAGAATACATCTCTGCAAGAAAGCCCACTTCCTGTTTCTAGCACAAAGGGAATCCTTCCAGTCTCTTTTGCTTTTCCCACTACTAAGATATTTGATTATGATATTAGTAAACTTACAGAAAATCACCTTTCTGTTCAGCCTTTGCATGTTACAACTCCGGCCTTTGACGACACTTTGCTTAAACCTATGCTTAGTGCAAGCTCAGATCAAGCTCTCTCTGCCCCTGCTTATAGCAAAATGTTGTCCTCGACTCAGCTGTACTTTTATGAGACCTCAGCTACCTTAAATAACGAAGCATTACTGCAGTCCTCCTTCCAATCTTCTGACGATGGCACTCTGCTTAACACAGTTGCAGTTGTGCCTAGTGATCCAATATTGGCTGAAAGCTCAAGGGTTCATAAAGATAGTTCTACATTTGACCAAATATTGCATCAAATGGCACCAGGTTCTGCTACAACTGAAAGCAAGCTGCATCCTACATCTCCACCTTCTGTTGCTGATATGATGTCAAACACTTTTAGTAAGCGCACAGCGTCACTTCAAGGTTTATCTGTTTCTTATGCAAGTGAGGAGTATGTTTCATCCAGTTTGTTTAACAGTGAAATTGTTCAGAAGGTTATGCCTTCATTGTACAGTAGTGATGTTTCATTCCAGCTGACCAGTTTAGAAAATACAAATGCCTTTCCCCTCCAAGCAGCAAATACCATAACAACTCCCTTCCTAAGAGGTGATACATTATCACACATAGCTACTCCTACAGACAGCCATATCTCTTCAAGTGTTTTTGAAACAAGTGAGGCTGCCAGTGTCTCTTCAAGTTCCACACTTGGTTTTGATCCTGTTCATATACCTGCAGTTGTTTCTGTTTCTGATGTGTTCATTCATCACACTCTTCCTTTACCAAATGTACATATTTCAGTTACGGGTGTTCCTTCCAAAACTGAGATCCCCGTGACTTTGAGTAGTTTGCTGATTCCTTCTAGAGAATCCTCTGGGTTGTCTCCCAGTATCATGCCCAGTACTGATTTGTGGCCTCCTGTAGTTGAGGATGACTACGATGAATATGATGATGGCTTCCCTGTAAGTAACTGTATTTCATGCACTTCCCATAGAGAAGATGAGGATATGGTAGTAGAGGATCAAAATGCAAAGGTAAACAATAACAAGGATCAGAGTAACCTAATTATAAGCTCACATTCTGAGAAACCTGAAGAAGATAAATTTTCAACTGCTGCATCAGACAGTCAGATAAACCGTGCCACGGACAGACGTAATTATACATCCATACCGTCTTTAACAGCAAGTGTGACACCTAAGAAGCACAACGACCCAACGGTTTTGGAGAACCACATTCAGACTTCTAGTGACCAGTTGCAAAACACATCAGAGTCTAAGTCTTGGGCTGTTTTTACAAGTGATGAAGAAAGTGGTTCTGGCCAAGGTACCTCAGATAGCCTTAACGATAATGAAACTTCAACAGATTTCAGTTTTCCTGACCTTAATGAGAGAGACACTGAAGGGGCAGTTGAAGCAGGTAACTCAGAATTAACTCCTGGATCATCACAGTCATCCGCCTCATCTGTTACTAGCGATCACTCATCAGTATTCAACATCTCTGAGGCAGGTTAGTTATGGATAAGTCTAATGAATACCATGGGATGCTGTGAGGGGATACTTTTGTGCTGTAGAGAATGAGAAGGTTTATCTACAGATAATAAAAGGAGAACATAACGGTGCCAGTAGGTATGATTAAGGAAGCATTGGTGAACAGGGGGGAATGCTGAGCTGGATATCTTGTGAATGCTACTTTTGGCTACTTAAAACCACACCTAAAATATTCTTCAGTAAGAAGATTCATACTCTGCTGTTGGATAGATGCATTCTGTCAACAGAAATTGAGTGGTGCAAAATCCAAAATCAGATTTTTTTCATTGCTAATCGTTTCATTTTAGTTTTAAAGTTTTGAGAGGGACTTAGGTTCTCTGTTAAGTTCTCTGTACAAAGACAAGTGCTGCCCTTATGGAAATAACATGAGGAAAACGTGCGTTTACTAGAGGAAACATACCTCTGAGATTCTGTTTTAAACTTACAGCAGCACATTGTTTTTTATTTTCTAAGAGGTGTTGAACAGGAAAGAAGATGCTTGTTTAATTCTGATTCATCTTCAATTTTAAAAATATTAATTTTTATTCTTACTGTTTATGCCACATTCAGATTTCAGTGAGATGCAGAATTTTTGTGCCAGATTTACATATTCCGAAAATAGAGCCAGATTCTCCTCTGCCTGTTTATACTTAGTGCTATTTTCCAGTTTATTCCTCTAAAAGTCGGCAAGAATGTTTTTGACCAGTGATTCCAAGGCTAAAGTCAGAAAGCAAAACTGATAACACATTTCCTTTGTAACATTAAATGCACTGTGGAAAATCTGCAGTATTCAGACACATAATTTGGACTACTTCTTGTGTTAGGGAATTGAAAATCCGAGATCCAAGTCAAAAACCATCTATGATGTTTGGAAAAAAAAAAACAAACCACCCCCCCAAACAAAAAAACAAACAAACAAACAAACAAAAAAGAAACAAGGCTGAATTGGTACTTTAGAAAATAAATTGAACTTCCATTAAGTACTCACAGCACCTGTAGAGGGCAGTATCATTCAAGTAAACCCACTAAGGAATGGAATCCACAAAGCATGGGAAAGTGTCGGCCAAGTCCTACAAGTAAACACACAGTTATATGACATGACATCATATTACTCATGAGCAACAGGATAGTAATATGAAAAGGTGGTAAATTGGCACTCTGTATAGCTAGGACTAGTAGACTGTGAAAAATAGAAAATAAAAGAAAATAGAAAACATATTTAAATTAGTAGGAGTCCTGATAAGATAGGTGTTACAAAACTAAATCAATAAGTGAATTAGTTCAGTGGGTAAGTAGTTACCACTGTGTAAAATGCATAACATTTCTTTAAAAATAAGCAAAAATAACATCAATATTTCAAAACCTATGTTACTTATATGAATGTTACCATAAGATACTTAGACTTTATATAAGGGGTGTCATTTGAATTTTTATCAATAGTAACTCAAAAAGGATTATACAATACTGGAGGAGGAGTACAACAGACTTAATTTTTCTTCTAGATACTCTTGAAAGACACTATACAGTATCATTTCATGTACATTATTTTTTCCAATAAATGATGCCAAATACTGTCTTTTAATAAACTGAAAATTCTATTTGAGAATGTCTAACATGGTCTACTGTAAATACAAGACATAGTGACTTAATTAAATTATAAAGAAATGAAACAAAAACAAACAAAAAAGAACCTCTCAGCTGAGAACTTATTAATACATTACAGTGGATTTACCAGAAATTGATAAAATGTCTTCTCGTTGTGATCATTACAGAAAAAAAAATTCATTTAAACTTTTCCCAGTCTTGTAGTTGTTGGTGCATAATTATGCTTGTTCTGAACTAGGACTTTCTCTGTAAGACCTTTATGGCTACTTAAACCTTTCAACTTCAGTTGAAAAACTAAGAGAAATTAATAGAAAGAAATATGCGAAGGATCCAAACACATCAGTTATTAGAAATAAAAGAAATCAAGAAATCTACTATAGATGAGACTACCTTTTCATCCACCATCATTGGAGTGATGTCCAAGTAGACAAGAAACCCTGTGTTACAGGAGAAGCCTGCACTTAATTAACCATAGGAGGAATCCTAATAGGATTTAGTCATGCAGTTTGATACACATATAAGATTGGGTTTTATGCTATGAATTAGTCCAGAGTTGGATAAGCAAGTATGACTGTTTCAGTGGGATCATATTATGTTCTTCAATGCATACATATATTTTTTTCTGAAACCAATAGGAAGTACTGATGTTAACCCACTCACTGGAAACCTGGGGACAGATTTTTCGGAAGTAACTTGTGCCTTCAATTACTTTGTCTACCAAGCTGCAGGATTTAAAGAGTGGTGATTGATGTAGATGTTAAGAGTGCTTTGAATTAAAACCAAGAAGACATCTAGACCTTTTTGCATATACAGTTCTAAAAGCCCCTAAACTCAAGAAAATGCAAGCAACCAGAGAGCTGCCTGGAAATCTGTACAGGGTGAAGCCATTTGTTTTTTGACATCCTATTTAGAACACGTTGTTTGCTGTCTTTTTTTTTCCCCCAGATCCAACTCCGTTCCTTCCTCTGTTCTGTGTGAGAGCTTTTTATTCTTGTCAAATTGGTCTCTTGAAATCCCAGTGCAGTGCAGATGATTTCTAGAAAGCAAAATTCTGCTCCGGTACAGAAAATTCATTGAAGTAGGACTATTCCCAAAAGCAGAAAACATTCTAGAGGTTTAATCATAACAAGTGCAAAAAGAGCTTATTTTTGCATTTTAACTCATATAATTATGATATACAGATCACAGTAAACTGCACAGATTGAAAAAAAAAAAAAATAGTTGTTATTAATCAAAGTCGCAGCTTTAAAGTGTTTCCTTTTTAAGGTATGACCAAAGTTAAAAATGCAGGATTGGTGTCATCTAACATTGTGTTTTCTTCTTTAATGAAATTACAGAATATATTGTTTTAATTTTCATACAGATTCCTATGCTCAAATATTTTGTTCAGCCAGCATTACGTGGCTCACAGAAACATGAAATCTAGGCAATAGCTAAGTAATAATTTGATTACCTGTAAAGATGGAAGTAGAAAATTCAATTGTGGCTCCAGTATAGTTGAGGGAGGAGGTAAACCAATTGGATTCGAAGGAAGCAGGATGCATCTATAAGACAAGTTACAGAATGGGCAATGGATTAACATAAAGAAAGCTTAACTGCAATACAGCAAGCACATAAGAACTATTGTAAGAAAATTTTCCTATTAAACTATTAGCCAGAGAAGTGATTTGCATTATATGAGTGACAGTTTAATATCAATTCCAATGCACATTCCAATATTGCATATTCAGATTTTTAACTCATTTGGCTTTCAGCTAATAAACAGATGAAAATAAAAAACTTTCTTCTATTTTTAACAACAATCTGCTGTTCTTACAAAGAGAAGTCTCCACTGCTGGAAGGCTGAGTCACACAAGCTTGAATACTTTGCTTTACCCTCTATCTGCTTATTTTCTGTAAGCTGGTTTGCAAATGTATACACTTTCTGCAGTACATAGTAAAAAATAGAGGTAAGTGATATTAAGTAGGCGCATTATAAGACACATTCACTTGTGCTGTGCATTTCTCAGAATTTAAACATGGACTGTTTCAATTTTCTCTGACTGCAGAGGCAAGTAATATTAGCCATGAGTCTCGTATTGGTCTAGCTGAGAGTCTGGAATCAGAGAAGAAGACAGTTATACCACTTGTGGTCGTATCAGCCCTGACTTTTATCTGTCTAGTGGTTCTTGTGGGTATTCTCATTTACTGGAGGTAAGTTGTATTTTGGTTGATCTTTTTTTCAGTTCTAAAGAGCTCTGACTTGAAAACTGTGATTGGCATTATTGAGCTGGTTTATAGGACAGAGACTGGATCTTGTCTCTCACCACGTGTTCATAGAATCATAGAATCATAGAATTCCTATTGTTTTCAGAGCTATAAAGGTGACAAAATAAAGTGGTTTTTGTCCAAAGTACTCAAATGCAATTCTTTTTGTTTGCAGAGGGTTTAACTACTTCAAATAGTTTATTTCCATATTGAGAGATCTTAGTAAACAATTACTTATGATTATTAATCACCTGGAAGCCAAGTGACTTAACAGAGCACTGGGAAGAGCAAGAGGGAGAAATAAAATAAATAGCATGGCATGGGGTTCTTTTCTATCTTTAAATGTTCATAACAGTTAAAAAAGGTAGTTGTCCATTCAGAATGAGAATCCATGGTCCTCAACAGGACTACGTGAATAAGCAATTCCTAGAGTACTGTAGGAGCTTCTGTAGCTGGCATTATATGCAAGATAGAAATGGGAGAGTTTTGTGATACTGTAATAGTGTAACTGTTTGAAGATCACTTACTAAGTAGCTCATATAATGTTCTGTGACTAAAAAGTTGTTCTACTTTGTGATTCTGCCAAACCAAAATCATCCCTCCAGACTTTCCAACCTTTTAGCAGGTAACTAAGGATGTGTTTCTTGTGCACACACATGCTCAGGTTTCCTCATGGACATGTTTTTCTAACTTAATAAATTGATATGCCAGTAAGAAAAAAAAAATAGGATAAAGAGAATTGATAAGTATAAGAAGTCCTGATAACATAATCAGCAAGAGTGTGAAAATACTCTGTGTGTAATCAGTGAATATGTGAAATACTGCAAGTTGGCCTGAGCTAAAAGCATATCAGGAATCTAATTGGCAGTATGTGGCACTGCTCCAAGCCTTTGGCACTCTTTCATTGGTTCTAAAACCAGTCTTCCTGGGGACATGTATGCTTAAGTTCTCAAAACCCATACACTTTGTCAAGTGTGGAAGTTCTCAGGGACAAAATGCAGCAGTGGACCAGAAGAGGGAAATAAGTTGCAAAAATTTCCTGCCGTGGAGATTCTTGCTGTTCAGTGATTGCCTGGAACCTGATCCTGTTACTGCTTCTGCTGTGCTAACACAGAAACCAGCAGTCAGAAATAGGACCTTGCTCTTCCAGGAACTGTACAAAGAAGGGGAAAGACACACCTAAACATCTTATAGAAGCTTCCAGAGCTTGTTTCTTCTTCCCCAACCCCCACTAATCCTGCTTAATCTAAAATGCAAAAAAATGGTGGAAAACAAGTAAACCGACTCAGACTGCCCTTTCCAAGCTACTGACTACTGTAGTCTTTGTATGTGATGTCAGGGTTGTGCTTTCTTCTAGTTTCTTGACACTGGTTTTCTGTCAGCCTATCAGGCTCCCACGTGGAGACAGGACACATTCCATTCCTGAACACAGTAGGCTTGAGAAATTGAGTTCAAGCTTCCTTTGTTCCAGGCAATTGTGTTAGTGAGTCAGTCAGCAATCACGATGGTTAAGGACACTTCTGAAAATGAATTTTGATTAATATTTCTTCTGCCTTCCAAAGTAGTACTTAATTGTGATAATAATTGCACAACTCATTTCTTAGTTTGTGCCTGGTTGGGTGCTTATACTATCCATCCCAGGATTTCCAGCTAACCACTTGCATGCTGAGGATCTTTTCATGTCATTCATGTTATGCAACATGAATGTTCATATTTATCTTCCAAAGGGGTTCATCCCTGATGCTAAACAGTATTTGAAATCTCTTCTATTTGCCAAAGAACACCATCCATTTAAAGACCCAGACTGTACAATTCAGTTCTAGTAATCCTACACATTACAAGCTTGTTTTTGTTGAATAACATGGTGTTCATTTTGTATTCTTTTTCTGAGAATGAACAACTCTGTAAAGCGGTACTTTCAGAATAAAACAAAAATCCCGTTAGCAATAATTTCTTCTTGACTTGGACTTAATCTTTTCTGTATTTCTTGTGTACTACAAAATAAAATATGGAGCTCTTTTATTGATAATCCTCAACAAAATTCTCTTGGCATTATAAGACCAGTAACTATTTCTTATTTCAGGGGAATGAAAGATAAAGAGTATGTATTGTACATAGGCCTTTGTAGCCCTCTTACAAACTTGCCAAAACCCTCACCTGTTTGTAAAGCCTGGAAAAAATCAAGATTTTTACTTCATTGCTATGCAGTTTTTATTAAACCTGCAAAATATTACTAGAAAGTCTGTAATATTTTTTATTATTAGATTCATATTATTTTGAAATAATTAATGTAAACTGTCAACGTTTCTTTCTATAATACTCTTGGTTGAGGGGGGCAATTATTTTCACTTTATAAAGTTCATAAAAATTTTATGTTCTCACGAAGTTATCCTATATTCCTTTTTCAACAATAGTCAAAAAACCAAAGCATTGGTGTATCCTAGCTGGTTATTTGCATGAATAATGCTTTGGGTTTTTTCCACTATTAACTACTAATATGATTATTCAAAAGGTGTATTATTCGGTTTAAAAAACCAATAACTACAAAGAGCAACAACTTCTAGTCTCTCAAGGTTAAAGAAAGGCAAAATTATTTTGTTCTTCACTTGAATGACTTGTATTAGAAAAATAATTCTGTACCATCTGTTGTTTGGGTTTTGGTTTGGGGGTTTTTTTTACATGAAATTGTTAATCAGCACTTGAGGAAATTCCTCAATCTCTTCCCTATGTCATTAGGCAGAGTTTCAATCTTTTTTTGATAAAATATTCATTTCTTTGACAGGGATGAAAACTTCTAATGGCAATATTGTCTAAAGATTGACTAATTACCAGTAGGAAAATATACAATTTTGAACTACTGTGTTTCTGCGTATCTTTTGTGATTCAAGCAATTTTCAAGCAATTTCATTTTCCTTTCATTTCTTCGGCATGAGTAAGATTACAGTGGAATAAACAAGGAGATTCTTTTGCCTATTTAATGGTCTTGTTGTCCAGATAGACTTTTTTTAAAGCTTTAAAGAGAATTTCCTGTCCAAATCTAAAATTATCCATCTTTTTCAGTATCTGTCTACTTGACTGAGTCCTTGCAGCAGAGATGCAGCAGAAATGTTTGAAAGTACTTGCTCTTTTCTTTTCTGGATGGATTCGTTATTACCATTTTCCTTAATCATATTTGTGCAGATCAGTTTTATAATGGTCACTGTAAGAAGAGCTTGGAGAAGAGTAAAATGGTAGCAGCTATCTGCAGGAGTTGTACCACTCTTGATTCTATTTCAATATGAATATATGTGAATTTTAGTAAAATACTAGCTCTAATAACAGTAATCGTGAACTGCTAATGCACTTCCAGCTGCATTTGTATCTGTAGAGTTACTGAATATCAGCTGACTGTCATGCAGGCTCTTAGACATCTCATGACAGCAACACTCAGAAATTACCAACCTGATGGCAGACAACACCCTGAGTAGCCATTTAAGTTTTTAACTTTCCTCCACCACCCCATATCTTTGAAACAGAGCTGTCAGAGAATGTTGATTTCCTTATTCATTATTTGTAGTGATGCCTTGAGTCCTGTGATAAGTTTATGGGAACACCTCTCTAAGGATCCTTAAACTTTTACATGTAGAGACACTAAAATCAGATTTAAATTCACAAAGACCACACTCATCCATCCATGAAGGAAAAACATTTCAACAGTGTGACATCAAATTATAAATAGAAGTGTTGATAAAATCTGAAAAGTAAAATTCCAACTGAAAAGCACATAAAAATTAATTGTAGAGTCATTTAAAAAATGCATAATTGGCATCATTGGATCCATTGAAGATCCATTGAAGATCCTTTGGCTCTATCAGATCTTTAAATTATCTGAACCTTTTAAAAATAAATTCAAATAAGTGTTTGAGAATACTTATTGGTAGATAATCCTGTGAGCTCAAAAGAAGTTCTCAGAGAAAAAAATAACTGTGCCTCTAAGGCCATTCTTGGCAAGCAGTGGATGTGCAAACACATCCTCTCACAGATACCTCTTGACTTCAAAGGTTCTACTCCCTTCCTCAGTCAGTGCAGCAGAGAACACCCTGCACATATGCACGTTCCCATGCACATGGAGTGCTGTGCTCTTTGCCTGCCTGCTCTGAGCAGTCCCTGTCCTGCAGGAGAAGTAGACAGATATCCTCAGCCAAGGTCAAGGGGCCCAAATGCTGGAAAAACTATGTTCTCCACAGTCTGAGGCTTAGCCTTGTCCAAAGTTCCCATTGAAGTGTTCATTTAGGTCTAGTGTTCCTCCTGTTAGACGGGAGCAGTGCTGCTGCTGCTGCATGCCTTCCTGTACAGATCCAGACACTGTAATTAATTCAGTGGCTTAGCACCATGTGTGATTGAAGAAGTGCTGTGTCTAAATTACAAATTACAGTTTTAGGTTGAAGATCTAAATTCTGTGGTGAAAGGTGTAAATTAAATAATCAGTTTAACATTGAGTGATGGGACCTTTGTCTGGAAGTTTGAAGTAGTCATCACTTTTTTCATTAACAACAGGTGATAATTAACAGTATGTGGATATTACCATTAGGTTTAGTCATGAAGGTTTTCACTGCTGATACAGAAGCAGATGGAGTGCCTATTTATGAGTCTTATTACAGGTTAAGTCAACTGCTATGAATTTGTCTCTCAAATGTGCTAAGGGTGTAATTTATTTCCAGCCACAATTAACTTGTTAAAGATTAAAAATAGATTGGCTCAGGGACGGATAATAAGTGTATGGCATGTTATGAGGACATTATAAGTACTGCTTTAGATGTGAAAGCAATTATGCTAATTAAATTCTTTATAGCTCGATCTTTTCTCAAGCAAGGAGGTGACAAAACTCTGTAATGTTAGTCCATAAACTTTAGGTATGATCATTGTTCACAAGCCGTAGGTATTTGGGGAAGGATGTATTTTGGATATGGAGCTTTAGCATCAGGCTGGTTGGCATGTTTGGTTGTTGCTTCCTGAATGTGTTCTTGGTCTGCATCCAAAATTGCCATTTCTAAGTAAAACCAGCTATGTAACAGATAGCATTGCTCCAAACTTGGTATGCAAATCCAAAACTTCTCTGTAAAAATCACAAATATGCTTTTAGAGGATTCTAGCTTCAAATTAATTTGTCATGTGAATCACTAGAACTATTTTGTGTGCCACAGCTTTCCCTTTGATGTAACTGTCCACTTCTTCTTGTGTTTTAAGAAAATCTATATTGTACACAGATAGAAAATTCCCAACAAATTCCAAGGTTATGGGCATGTTTCCCAGAGGCTTAATTCAAATAAGCTTACCAAAGTCTTTATTATCTTCATTAATGTTCTGAAAAGAATGACAACAGCCACATATTCCCTATCTATTTCTCAAAGTATCTTCAAAATTTATTTTTGTTTTCAACAATTATATGAGATAGTTCATCACTGCAGGGATACCGGAATGGTACAAAATTTAAAATCACAGTGATTATGCAAAGTAGCAATCATACAACAGCTTCAGCTTTGAAGAAGCAGAATCTCGTAAATATAAAATGAGATTAATATTTTTGTGATGCATATATTTCTTTTTAAATTTAATGATTGATGAATAATATTTCAAAAATATTAAGTGACCCAAAGTAAAGATTGTTATTAGCATGTCTAATCATATGGAGATTTTTTTAATTAAAGAGGCTTTGCAAAGCTTACAGCAGCAGTTGGTTACTCATTCCCTTGAATAGCTTGGACTGTTAACAGATGCTATTCCTATTATCTTCACATCTGGATTACAGCATAGATACAAATAACATTGTGGGTCATAGTTAAGGTTGATTCCATTTGTATTATACTTCAATGTTTTTGCAACAAAGCGGGCATCTCCTGGAGTTAGAAATTCCTCAGTTTCTGTCTGTCAACTTTGGGAAGTCCTCCTGGTTTAAAGTTCCCTCAGTGTTGTGATTACATTATGAAAAAATTGTTTAGCCCCAGGCATAGTAGTTCTAGAGCCACTGCTAGGCTGCTACAGGGCATGTTGTCTTCTATTGCATTTCTATATCTGCAGTAGGATCTATCAATGAGTTACCAGGACTGATCTCATACACTGCTCCATCTTCAGGCTAGCATAATCACGTGAAAGGGAACATTAATTATGTGTGGGAATTTGGATAAGCCAGGAAGACAGTAGCTTTTTTGTACTTGGAATTGCACAGTATCTACAGCAGCTCCTGATGCAGAGTTCCTCTTTCAGCTGTCACTATGTCTGATGCGTGCTCTGTCCTCTGCCTCTGGTATAGGTAAAGTTGCATTAACTGTGTATTATGCTGAGGTACTGTATCGTCAAGTTGTATGCATAATTTGGTGCTGTGCTGGGGAAATATTTATATTGTAGTGGTAATATTTGACACTCAATGAAAACTGGTTTTCAAAACTGAGATTTTTCTTTATGACTCAATAATGCCAGAATTCCATACGATCTTAGATAATGTTTTGGTGAGGGGTTTTGTTTGTTTTGGTTTGTTTCTTTGTTTGTTTTGCAATATTTATTTGTTTCTTTCCCTCCAGGAAATGTTTCCAGACTGCTCACTTTTATTTAGAAGATAATACATCACCTCGAGTGATTTCTGCTCCCCCAGCTCCAATCTTCCCTGTCTCAGGTATTTCTGGCAACTGCTCTGTGTTAGCTGTTGGATTGGTGTTAGCTGTCGGAAGATGCTGTTTTATATATGTCAATATGAATTCTTCACGTACTGTAACATCTGTAAACCAGAGACTTGTATCCTCTTGTACAAATCTGTGTAAACACAAGTGCACTTGATGTCGGCAGAGACTAGTGTTCCTAGTACTCTCTCCTGTAGGTAATGCAGAAGAGAAATATTCTCACCATACAGAGTTGTCTCAAAGATGCACTGTGCCTTCCAGCCATTTGGGGTGTAGCTGCACTAGAGTGGCTGCTGCTAGTGTAGCCATCTGAGCTACACTAAATAGCTCTAGTTCACTGTCTCAAGGTGGAGCAACATATTCTGCTCCATTTCTGCCTTTAATGGTTTGTCACCATTGTATAGAACATTTCCTATTCCTTTTACCAGCAAGATGAGCGTATGCCTCATCTATCTGCATTTCATTTCAGTTATGTGTTCTTAAACTTATGTATTTTACTAGCATAGTTAGTATGGTAAAGTTCTCTGGGATCCTTTTGTAAAAATGATACAGAAGTTCAGAATATTATTGACATCTTCTGGTTTTATATCCACCACATTTATGTGGAGAAATTCTCTCTTTTCCTTCCTCCTGAAGGGGTATCAGAGGAGCACACGCAGCCCTCCTAGCTTTTTCAATCTGTGTAGAATGAAAGTACCTTAAATAGATTAATTCTGAAGCAGATCCTAAGCCACATTTTCACCTATGAGAGAAGAATATCTTGTTCCACAAGTAATGTTTTCACAAACTGTGCTATTACACAAGTAGATATATTCCCATGGACTGAATAAGGGAAGAAAATTAGTCCTTGTGTAGATAACTAGTAACTAGATAACTTAATTAAATAAATCCCGAACATTAGGCTTCTATTGTAACTGAATTGTAGACATCTTTAAATTATCTTTAAATGCCTTTTGCATTGATTGCCATTGTTAGGAGGTGCATAACCTTTTACTAAATGGTTAAAAAGCAGAGCTATAGCTTGATTTCAGAAAACATGATTATATATCAATGTCCAGTGGCAACCACTATAGGAAATCTCTGCTCTAACACTCCATCATTAACTATATTGCAGTACAAATGTATCATTTTCTTTCAATTTTTCCTGACCAGCACACCCCAGGGAGCATTTCCCATTGTCATAACTGCATTTATGGTTATTCTGAGTGCTTAAAATATGTGCTTTGAAGCTGGAAGCTTTGCTTCTGAAGTGCTGATAAATATTAAAGATAAAAAAGTCACTTTTTTCCAAGTGACTGAAGATACATAAAATATTTTATGGAAAAAGCTGCAAGCACCAAGGAAACTGTTGTATTTTGCACGATACCAAGTGAGCAGGTTTCGAGTTTTCTATTGTACAAGTGTTGGAGCAGTGTAATTTTACAGTTGAGTCTAAGTGTGACAGAATACCATCAAAGAGTGCAGGCAGGAAGAGCATTTTGTAACTGCTAAATTTAATTCCTATGGATATCACCAAAAGCACACTCCGCAGATCTCATTATGTGTTAAATCTTCTTTTTGAAGGGTTTCATTGGCAGAGAGAGATCTGCAGTTATTCACAGAAAATGCCATGGCACTTTGCAGAACAATTCAAAGATGCATTCAAATAATAATTACAGGGCAGTATTCAGACCCACTATCAAACTCTAAGTAGTTTGAAGTGATATCTGCCATCCAGATGTAAAACACATTCCTGGTTCAGAAGTGATTGAATTGGGAGATTAGCACTGGCAATGAAACAAAATCTGAGATCTCTATCTCCCTTTTTGTCCTCACTCTCAGGGTCGTTTGCCTACAGTTCTGGTTTTGTGTTTGCATATCATTAGGATAAACACTTATGCCAGGTTTTATCTCTGAAGTGTGAAGATAGTGTTACACAGTTGTTCAGCTTCTCTTAGGCTTGACTGGATAAATTCACTTTTTTTATTCAATCCATCATGTAAGTGGAAGACCAGATAGATATTACTACAAATCGAACAATTCTTGGTAACTGAAAGCTAAAATTATTAGGTGAGCTAAATGCTGAACATTGGTTGATGTAAATAACAGGTCTTTCTTCGATGTAAATAACAGGTCTTTCTTCAATGTTTTTGTTGTTTTGTTCTCATATGAAATAGTGATGAAATTACAGATTGTGAAATATACATATTTTAATCCATGAAAGACTTAAAAAAAAAAAAAAGGAAAAAACAAAACCAAAATTATTTTTCAGAACCAAAACTCTCTGAAAGAATGTCCTCCTTTAACAGATAATTAACAAGCAGATGACTTTGTTTACATGGCATCTTTGCAGGAAAGAGAAGATTAGAAAGATTTTTGGCATGATCCCTAATGAATGTTCTACATGAAAGTGTTTTTCTATATTTGTATAAAGTAAAATGAAGATGTCCTGAAATATAAATATCAGATGGAAAATTCAGACTCGGTATCAGAACCCCAAAGTTAGATCAATCACATTTATTCCTTGAGAATGTAGATATTTTCTTTGTGGGTATCCAGAAAGTCTTAAACATAAATCTTTCACTGATAACTTGAAATATGAGGCCTGGTATGAAATTTGCAGTCTGTACTGCCAGGATCAGACCTATTATCAATAGGTAATCATAGAATCACGAGGAGAATGGGGGGGAAATTCTATACTGGAAGTAGTCGTTGATGCAGTAAAAGATGAAAAAAAAGATTCCTTTGGATGCCAATGCAAACATGCAACATGTCAGTTAATATTAAACTACTGGTATAATGCTGAGTTAATTTGGTAAGCTTGAGACTATGAGGGCAGTCCGTATACTGGATCAGAATTCCAGTGCAACACTAATCAGCATAAAGCACCCACACAACTCTGCCAAATCATTCATTCTTGCTTTATCGGTATTATTCAGAGCTCTGCTCCTACACTCTCCCTTTGCTACATCTTGTAGCAAACAGCTAATCTTCCCGTTTCTTCTTGACTTCACAGGGAATTCTGTGTGTTCTTCTATTTACAGACAAGCTCAGCGTCTTGCAGAATCAGCACCTCGATTTGGGGGGCTTAAAGACAGCAAGATCTAGCAAGGCATTTTCTTTATCTTCTTCCCAAATAATCATTTAGAAATGTACAAGTGTTAGATAACTATTTTAGAAATGTTAATGATGTTAAAAAATGTTTCATTTTTGTAGGAGTCGTATATCCAAAGTTCTTGTCAAAATTTTATTTCAGGATGTTGTGTGGATTGCCTACATATAAACTTCTTTATATGTCACTGGCTTTTTATTCTTCATAAATATATTTTTTGTCTTTTCCCACCCCTAAGATGATGTTGGAGCAATTCCAATAAAGCATTTTCCAAAACATGTTGCAGATTTACATGCAAGTAATGGTTTTTCTGAAGAATTTGAGGTATGGCTCTATGACGTCATCTTTCTTCTTAGTACATACAGATAATGTTAAGTTTAAATGCCTGGAAACAAAATGCAAGGGATTACATTCTGACTTGGGCACCAATTTCATGAATGCATGGAAATATAAATGCTGTGAGGCCAGTAAGGAGTTTATGCATAAACACTAGGGAGATTTATAAAAGCTAACAGGACTGGAATGCAAATGGCAATATGTATTACTGTGATAAAATACTATTGTGTGAATAAACTGTGCAAAGATAATGCAATGTATATGACTTATCAGATACATTGATAGATCTAAAGCTGTGCCAATACTAATGAAAATTTAGTTTTGCAGATGCTACCCACATTTGCTTGTTCCATTTACAGGGAAAATAAAATGGAAGTAATGAGTACACGTGGCAAGACTTCTGATTAACAGGGGAGATAATGTAGTCTTCATATTTGGTAGTAAAAGATTTACAGTTCCTTTCCCAAAGTATATAGTTCATAAGAGATATTTCAAATAGTTGAAACATATGCTCTAACCATGTAATTTTATTATCACCATATGTAACTAATGAACTTCATTGTTTTTTCACATACACATATATTGCAGTTTAAAGATAGATATGTTCCAACTGAATTTTTATAAGCATTATAACCCCAAATACTTTAATTAAAGATATTAAGATTTTTTACAAGAGATTTCTAAGAAAATCAGTCACTTGGGATGGAAAAAAGTTTTTTAATTGATCTGTATTAATTTAAATGTGATTGTAATATTCCTTCTGCAAAAACAAAAATGAAAGTAAAAAATTCATAATTTTGCATATTTTCGTTTTGCTTTTGTTTCCCCAGCCAATGTATTGTGATCTAATGGACCAAAAATTCCGTGTCCTTCATATAACCAACTTCATCAGCATTTCTTCTTCCATTCATTTAACATTCAGAACATCCATTTGATTGTTGGACCAAACTTGTAAATACTTGTAAACGTCCAGTTCAATATTCATATATTATGCATATGCAGTGGCGGGACTGGGCTCCAGCCAGACTTGCTATTAGGAAAAGCAGATGTTGAAGGACAGTATGTAAATACAATGGTTCCAAAGCTCTTTCACCATTACTGAGTACAGCAATACAGAAATCAGATTGTTTATCCTAAATTGATCTTTTCCTGTGATTGTACTTCTCCTAAATTACAGCAGTGATACAAAGACCAAATATACTACACCTCACTGAACTACAGCTGCACTATCTGAAGTATTTCAGAATCTTAACTATCTTGGAAACCCTTTTTGACTTTACAGAATACCCCAGAATTAACGTCCTGTTCTTTTCTGTACCTATGAAGAACTTAGAATATTGGGAAAAACCGAAATACAGTGATTGTCTTTACAGAGTTCACATACATTTGAAGAGTACAGGGGTAGTTCAGGTTTTGGGGTTTTTAAAATATTTTTTTATATTACTCTAACTGATTTTAAATCTAATTTTTATACTTTTAACCATTTTTCATATCTATTTTTAAATTGGTAAAGGTGATTTATATTAAAAGGAATTATCAAAAGTGTTGGGAAACCTTATTATAGTACTCTTAGTGATGACAACGTATTTCCTACTTAACAATGTGAACCTTATAAATACTTGAGTTTCCTGTCAGCTAAAGTAATAAGTAAAATAATTTTGTGAGCCTTGCAGACTTTGTGCCTGTCTTCTCAAGCCTGTCTCCCTCTTTATAACATTGTTGGCTTCATTGGGTCACTACTGGCAGCCTGAGTGTGGGCTGTAACTCTGTCCTTCCCCAGAGTGCCATGAGGCTGACAGAGTGGCACACAGTCCTGCTTCAGTGAAGACTTTGCAGCTGAATGCAAAGAGGGTGAAAGTATTCCACAGAGAAACTAATGCACTTATAAGGACCAAGAAAAAAATCCAGTGAAAGTTAAATATATAGATAATCTGGCTAAAGTCAGTGATGGTACTTATATGTTTAAGCTTTCACTGGCCTAAGGTCTAACATTAAAGCTAAAGATAGGAAAACAGATGCCAGCATTTTAACTGGAAAATTGCCTCATTTCTTTTAGGAATTATGTCAAAATATTGAGTTTTGTTGTATGGAGATATATATTGCATGACCATAACTGTTTTCCATATAGTAATTGTAATTTATATAAACACTTATCCATTTGTTCTGTGCTGTGGAATTTGATTTTTTTTACTTTTTTTGCATTCATTCCCTCATTAGACACTGAAAGAGTTTTATCAGGTAAGGAATTATTTCACTGCATTTTTTTTTTTTTTAGCAATGAAGTAGTTGTAAAATATCATAGATAATTGGGTATAAGGTTGTGGTTCTTTTCATGGTTACTTACTGTATTTTAAGACATTTTATGTATCTTAATACTTACTAAATTATGACATAATTTTTTTTCAGGAAATCCAGAGCTGTACTGTAGATCTAGGTATTACATCAGACAGCTCTAATCACCCCGACAACAAGAATAAGAATCGATACATAAATATTGTTGCTTGTAAGTAAAGGCATCACTTGGTGTTTTGTTTAGGAAATAATTATAGACAAGTATGGATTTATATGTTTTTGGAGGCAGCAAAAATAACTCTACACTGAAAGCAGAGAAGAGGAAGTCTAGTAGATTCTAGAGTGTATAGAGGATAATTTCCTGCTTCAGCTGGTAAATGAGCCTACCAGGGATGGGGCTCCACTAGACCTGCTGTTTGCAAACAGAGAGGGGCTGGTGGGAGTTGTGGTGGTTGGAGGCCATCTGGGGCACAGTGACCATGAAATAATGGAATTTTCAACACTCAGTGACGCAAACAGGGCCATCAATAAAACCTCTACCCTGGACTTCCGCAAGGCAGATTTTGACCTACTCAGAGAGACAGAGACAGACTGGAGAGATGGTCTGATTCCAATGGGATGAAGTTCCACAAGGCCAAGTGCCGAATCCTGCACTTTGGCCACAACAACCCAATGCAGCACTACAAGCTGGGCACAGAGTGGCTGGAGAGCAGCCAGGCAGAAAGGGACTTGAGAGTTTGGATTGACAGGAAGCTGAACATGAGCCAACAGTGTGCCCAGGTGGCCAAGAAGGCCAATGGCATCCTGGCCTGTATCAGGAACAGTGTGGCCAGCAGGACCAGTACGCAGTGCTGGTGAGGCCACACCTGGAGTACTGTGTTCAGTTCTGGGCCCCTCAGTTCACGAAGGTTATTGAGGTGCTGGAGCAGGTCTAGAGTAGAACAACGAGGCTGGTGAAGGGACTGGAGCACAAGTCCTATGAGGAGAGGCTGAGGGAGCTGGGGTTGTTTGCCTGGAGAAGAGGAGGCTCAGGGAGACCTCATCACTGTCTACAACTACCTGAGAGGTGGTTGTAGCCAGGTAGGTGTCGGTCTCTTCTCCCAGGCAACCAACAGTAGGACAAGAGGGCACAGTCTTAAGATGTGCCAGGGGAGATTTAGGTTGGATATTAGGAAGAAATTTTTGACAGAGAGAGTAATCAGACATTGGAATGAGCAACCCAGGGAGGTGGTGGATTCACTGTCCCTGGAGGTTTTTAAGATGAGACTGGATGTGGCACTTAGTGCCATGGTCTAGTAACCATGGCAGTGTTGGTTTAAAGGTTGGATTTGATGATCTCAGAGGTCTTTTCCAACCCAGTTGATACTATGATTCTATGATTCTCCAGCTCCTCTTTAACAAAGTGCTTGGAGAGGAGTAGCATGAGATTTCACCTCTCTTCAGGTTAGTCCTCTGACATTCTTTTACTTTGATGAGCATATGTTTTCAAAACATATTTGTGTCTGCAATGACCCAAAGAAAGTTGGGAGGTGTCATTATAATGTCATTATAAAGCCAAAGAAGCTGTGTTTAGATTACCAGAATTAATCCATCTTTGATCTAGAATAATGATGATTTATTTTCTCTAGGATCTTAACAATCCCTGGATATATTTACTGACACATATAAACATAAATGTACTGGGTTTGTGTTGTATTGTGCCCTGCAAGGGTGGAATAGAACAGCTTCATTAGGCAGCACACACGTTTTTCCATTACATCACTCTCCCAGATTTTTCTTCTTTGAAACACATCTATTCAGTTTTGTTAATCTCTCTTTGAAGCTTTTGCCTCTGGGCTTTTGATCATTTTGGTGGCTCAAAACATTTATTTTAGCTTCCTAAAGCATTTAAACTTTGTTTTGATTACAAGAAGCTCTAAATTAAATCTATATTCAGCATTCAGCATCACTAGAGCTTAATAGAAAGAGACAGAGTCAGCCCCTCTGGCAGAAGACAGTGTAAACCAGCAGCAAGAAATCTCATCCCACCTGCTAAAGATACCCCTAGATGGACAAAAAGTCAGGAATTCTCCTCTGCCACTGTGTTTGTAGCAGATCATACAAAAGGTGCCAACCCAGCAACTTTTTTATCAAAGAGCAGTGTATAGGCAGCTTAGGGCAGCTGAAGCAGCAAGAATTGTCCTTTGTAACTGACTCAAGTCTAGTTCTTACAGTCAGTGCAGGCTGCAGAAAGTTTCATCTCGCCCTGAGGTTGCTGCTGCTCAAGTTCTTCAGCTGACCAGTGTTTTTTCAAGGTCACATTACTCTCCAGTGTCCGCTCTTTTAACTTGGAATTAATGTGCCTCAATACTGATGCCTGCTGTCATTTTGAGACATCCCACTCTGCAGATTTGGCAGTCATGATAAAGGACTTAGGAAACACCAATACACCTTCATAAGCAGCCGCTGTAGGGGAAATACATCACAGTGCCTAAAATGACCCAAAGTGCTGCTGTTCAGGCAACTAGATTCTGAGTCCTTTCAAACTTTGGATTAATTAGTTTATTTTTCTATAACTAGAATTCTGAATCTGATTCATACCTAAGTAGAGGATGTTTGTATGTGTGATTGTTCCTTTATTAATTTTATGTATTGTAAAAATGTATTTCAATATTTTTAAGGGCATTTCTTGTAGAAAGAATATAATTCTTACAGAAAACTGCTTATTTTCTCCCATTTTTTACTACAGATGATCATACTAGGGTTAAATTAGCACAACTTGCAGAAAAGGATGGAAAACTGACCGATTACATTAATGCCAACTACGTCGATGTAAGTGCCTTTTTCTATCTGCCAGCCTATTCATTCATTAGCCTTTTCTATAAGAAAATTATCTATGGAGATGAACAGATTTAATTTTTAAAAAGCATCACAGTCCTACATATTTTGTTAAAAAAAATTTTCATGGTGTGAGTTAAACCTATAAAGTTAAAGCATGGGTAAAACTCAAAATCTTTCTTGAATCCATCTTGATATTATAGCAGCTGCAGCTTAGTGAAGGGCATTTTGAAACAAAAAATGTTCTGTCACTGAGTCATTTTAGAAGTATTTTTCATCTGAGTGGTTAATTCTTCTGTCTGAGATAATCTCATAAGAGGAAGATGCTGTTTGCCTAAGAGTCTCACCAAGGCACCGTTACTAGTTTTCATTACCTAGTTATTTACATGTTAATGGTCTTGATTAATTTTTTAAACCAGTACCATAACAGATGTCTCATAATCATTGCCACGTCAACATTATGCCAAAACATGGGCACTTGAACATATATATCCTATTTGTTGGAATGATAAACATTGACATAACAGTTGTATTCATATGTCATGTGGTACCACAGGGTTTCTGTGATTTTGGATAGTTACAAATTTAAAAGTGCTTAAAAGCTTTTGTGAGTCTTTAAAAATAGATGTATAAAATGTCTTGTACTCCTCCCAACCTCCTTTTGCTCATGGACAGTGATTTGACAAGTGTCATTTGTTATATTTCAATTTAGGGCTACAACAAGCCAAAAGCCTACATTGCAGCTCAAGGGCCACTAAAATCAACAGCAGAAGATTTCTGGAGAATGATATGGGAACATAATGTAGAAGTTATTGTGATGATAACAAATCTCGTTGAGAAAGGAAGGGTATAAGTACCTTTGTCTGTTATTTATTTATCTGATGTTGATAGATCTACCTGTAGCAAACTCCTGTCTCTCTTTAAAAAAACTGGTTTATACTGAGCATTTATTGAGCAAAGAGCAATAGTTTTGTAGTTGCTTGTGCTAGGATTGGCTACAGAAGTATAAAGTTGAGGTTTTATAGAATGAAACTAAGGAATAGATTCAATAAGTCCTTGAAAATAACCATGTATTAATTAAAAAAAAAGTCTATACTGAAAAAAAGACTTTTTGTATATATGAGTGGACAGACTGTGGAACCTTGTCCCTCATTTGCTAGCAATTGGCTTGCCATCGTGCTCTTTCTCAGGATTTCCTTGGACATGAGAATGATCTTGCAAAGGAGAAGAACATAGTTCAGGTGAACTTTTCTGGATATGCACTAACAGCTCGCTGTTAACATCCCATGGGACCCAAAGTTCTTTTCCTGCTACATGACTAGATACATGTTTGTCCAGTGAGACAAAATGAGGTCAAACCCCATCACAAGGTGTGTGTTCCTCTGGTCATGTGATGCAAGTACCTGAGATTCACATTAGGAGGCATTGCATCATACTTGCCAAACACTGGCAGCAATGCCTAAAATGAATGTAAGTCTTGTCATATAACCTATAAAACATCTGTCAGATGATAAGGACACAGAATTGCAGAACAAGGGCTGCACTCAGAGTACCACTTCATTTATAACAGCACGCAATAAATGGGCACTCCACTATATGACTACCCAACCAAAACACTGGATATCACAGCTCTCTTTTCTATTCTAATCATACAGAGGCTCACTCTAACCCTTGCTGATAAGATATAAATATACTCTGCTCATACTATAAATTACTCAGAAGCCACATACAACTCTACTGACTTGAATGTTTTCTTGGTTTTCCTACAGATCATGTTAGTTTCTTTAGTTTTTAGAGTGCCTATAGAATGGCAAGTTCCACATTATTAGAGCCCTTTAATTCTGATAGTGTGATTTAAACCTCTCTTTTTTTGAGTATTCCAAATAAAGAGCATCTTTGCACAGCCATCTCTTTTATAATACAAAATAATGTTATTGAAGAAGATCATGTCTATTATAAACTGGGTATATTGAGAGTCCCTATATGGTTTTGTGCTTGACTGTGCTTGACTTAAATTAGAACATTTCAGTTTGCTAGTTTGACATTTTGTTTTCTTTTCTCTGGTTTTCATTTGCTTTCTAACAGAGAAAATGTGACCAGTACTGGCCTGCTGAAGGTAGTGAAGAATATGGGAACTTCTTGGTTACTCAGAAGAGTGTTCATGTACTTGCCTATTACACTGTGAGGAATTTTACTCTTAGAAACACCAAAATCAAAAAGGTTTGTGGCATTCTGAAAACACAGGTGGGCAAAAGGAAATGTTAAAAGTTGCTCAGAATATTTTTAAGGAAGTTGGCCGTTCTTTTCTGCTATATATGTAAAGCCGAGTTCTGTAGGTCTCAGCCAGCCAACTTGCTTGTCCACTTCAGTTAGTTTGACCAGATCAACAAACTGAAAAGACACTGTAGTACTGATGTGATGTAGAACCATCAGGGAAAAAGCAGGGAACACATTGCAAAACTGATGTGGACTTTGCCTGTCTGCTAAGCAGGATGATACATTTGCAAAAAGAGGGCAGCTGGAAGAAAATGTATGAGTTGAATTATCTATCTCAGCTCTCCATTTTCCTTTTTAAGGACAGGTGAATCCAGACCTTGTTTTATTGTAATCAGAACCATCATGGTCTCAGCTCAGCAGTGTGATGTTGGTTACTTTGAGGGGGATTCTGAAAACTAAATTTATTCCAGCCACATAAATATCTGAGACATTAAGTCTCTCACTCTCCCTGTATAATTAATGCTTAATGTGCAGCATTCACTATCAATTAATTTATTCTGCCTATTTTAGGAAACAATATTTGAATGAGATGGCCTACTTTCTGAATGCATCCCTGCCTCTGAGTTGCCATTGAGGGAGGGAGCTTAGAAAAGCAGCCTGCACAAGGCTATTTGTCTTGTGGATCACTAAAACTGGGCGAGATGAATCCTACTCCTTCTGTTCACTCAACAGAGGAGCAGAGTGTTGGAAAGAGCTGGTGACTCTTAAGAACATCTGTAATTTATTATCCCTCCAGTGGTCTTAAACCTTTCTCTGTGGCTTTCTAAGGGACAGTGCCCAGGTCATTTTTCCACTCAGTTGGCAAGTGGATGGGACAGAAGCACTGGCCCTTCCTCCTCTCTTTGGAAGCTGGAATATTCAGAGCCAGGTGGCATGCTTTTAGCTAAATAGGGACAGTTCTAGTTCAACAACTATCAGGTAAGGAAATAAAACTATGAAGATGTGGGCTGCTTACATATGGAATTATTTTTCTGTTGCAGGGTTCCCAGAAAGGGAGGTCTAGTGGACGTACAGTAACTCAGTACCATTATACCCAGTGGCCTGACATGGGTGTTCCAGAATATACATTGCCTGTTCTCACCTTTGTGCGGAAGGCGTCCCATGCAAAGCGCCACGCCATCGGGCCTGTTGTGGTTCATTGCAGGTGTGGTTTTTACTGCTGTAAGGTTCACTCCACTTTTGTTTTGCAGAAAAAAAGAATTTTGCAGCGGTGGGCTAAGCAAATTTCACTCTTGCATTTGACAATTCCTGATGGAATAAGATTAATTTCTTAGCTGATATTTCTCTCCTTGGTAAGGCCAACTAATCAACTGTCTGTGGCACTTCTGTAAATCCCTGTAAACAAGATGAGGCTGCTCTGCACTGTATTCTTTTTTTTTTGCAAAAATGCTTTTACTTTTTTGCACATTTCTATACTGCTTTCTCGAATGCTATGCGCTTACCAGATATATATATATAGCAAAAACTGTTTAATTTCTGCAAATACGTTGTTAGGATGCTTTTGGCTTATACTTTCTTTGGTGCAGGGGTACTCTGTAATCCTAAGAGGAGCTCTGTCCACAAGAGAAGACTCACTCTATTCCTGTCAGAACTACAACTCTGCTGTTTTTAACATAACTTTGGGCTGTAGTAGTCGTTGGCAATGGAGGAGCATTCTGGGGAATGGTCTGAGGTCTGCATGTACCACAGTGTGCAGGCAGATGTTCTGTCAGTTCTGACAGCTCAGGGAAAATTGGTTAAAAAGGGTTTGTAGCGCCTGGAATGACTTCACAATGCCCGTGAAGGACCAGGTTATTGTAAAATATATAAGCAGGTTCTGGTTTTCCACTGTAGTACCTCACCTTTGATGGAACATTTGGAAAGAGAACCTCCTCATGAATTCTGTCCTTCTGGAGCTGACTCTGAGGAAGCCAACAGGTAAAGTCTCCTCACAAATGCTGCAAATGAAGATATTTTATTTGTGGGATTATCTAATCTGACTGAAATCTGTTTTTAGCTTGGAAAATGACAATTCAACATTTTGTTGTTCTGCTGCTATCTACATCCTGCTTTTTCACGTGAAATTCAAAATACTCCAAAATGTCAAGTCTCAGATTGCTGAGAGATCAGCAATACATTATGAATCAATTAAATTTAGTTTTTAAAAAGTGACCATTGGTAAGTTGTGTGGCTTCAGTCAGACCTCTCCATTGGGTCATAGGTGTAACTCATCTCCATCTGTACAGCTTTTATCTAACCTGATCCTGTGCACTATGGAATTTCAAAGGAGTGATCTCATGTTAGAAACGTACCTTTATTTATCTTTACAGGTGCTCTATTGAAGACACAGATGATGAGCTGCATTAAACTTATTTTAGCTGGTTTTATGTTTTAGTACTTTCCATGTTTTGTCTTTCATAACAAGTACAGATGATATCTGGTAATCTTCTTTGTGCCTAACAGTGCATTAATAACCTGAACCTTCCAGTTTCATATAATGTTTATTTAGACAGTTTATTACAGCAACCTGAGCTCACACTACCTATGTTATGTGCTGCATCTGTGGAAGAAATGAGATGGATGAATTAGCATGTATGGAGTGAGCTTGGATCTGACTGTAAGGGGCCGTGCAGACCCAGCACTGTGCTGCTCTCAAGTTACATGTAGCAATATCCGTAACATTCATTCATAACTTAGAGGGGAATTGCAATTGACTAATTCCCACATACGACTAGATCACAAAAACTGACCTCTTGACCTTCCTACCCAGATATTTTATGAAAGAGAAAGTTGGGTTTTACTCTTATGATACAGATGGTTTTATGCTAAATTATTCAGAGTTCATAACAGGAATTAGTTTTTTAAACCTTTCTTTTCCATTTTACCTTTTTAAGAAGGGTTTCAACCATTGCTTGCCATCTCTTAGGTCTATCTGAAGAGCACTTAATCATTTTCCTTTTACAGATATACTCAACAGCTCTTCCGTTCCCTGGGAATGGAATTCCTCTTCCTCAGTCCAGTATCTTTGAAACCTCCTTGATTTGTAAAGGGTGGCATAATGCAACTTTCCCTTTAAATTGTGGTTTCAGCATAGAAGAATTTGAGCACATTAACTGTGCCCAGACACTGACATATGCCATGCTTTTTAGGTATACTTGACAAAGTATCCTAAGGAATATCAGAAGCTTGAAAATTGCAGACCTGCAGGAAACCACTTAGTTCTATTTCAACCGATAGTTTAAAAATCATTTGAGAAAATTATCTTTAGATCTATTCTTGCACAGAGAAAAATATTATTATCAGCCTTGAAGTTTTGGCAAAGTATATATAGAGCAAAATAAATTCATTTGTTGAGGAAAATCTTCCCTATGCAGCTGTTTGTTGAAAAATCTATGTGTAAGGAACAGTTCTTTTCATTAGTTTTACCTCAGGCTCAAGACTATTTTTTTGTTTTATAGTGCTGGTGTTGGAAGGACAGGCACATACATAGTGTTAGACAGCATGCTGCAGCAAATTCAGCATGAAGGGACAGTCAACATATTTGGATTCTTAAAACACATACGTACCCAAAGGAACTACTTGGTGCAGACTGAGGTAAGAATGAAACATAAATAGCGTGAGACTATTACAAACTATTTCTGTTTGCAGGAGGAGAGATGATGCAGTCCTCTTTTTCGCACCACCAGACAGACTGGCGACCAGTCATCAGACTGGATTTTCCCTTTTGTTTCCTATGGTTTTATAGAGATATCCTTCCAGGCTTTCTTAGGGCAATGCACTAGAAATTACCTATCTGTTGCTTCCTGTCTGTTTATTAGGGAGAATTCAGAAGGAAGTCTATATAAATCATGCTTCTTGCAGTAATGTTTTTTTGACAGGACTTGCATTTTTGTCATGGAGTTTTTCAAGGAAACACCACTGTCAGGTGCTCAGATCTTCACTGAACCTCATCAAACAGTTTATATTAGGGAATAAAACATAGGAGAAATGCTGTTTTAGACAGAATATTATCTATAGATGCTTTAAACTGGAGATTATGTATATAGAATAGTGAAAGACCAAGAGAAAACAGTAAGGGCAACAGCAGGACCTGAAAGTCTACTTCAGGTTTCAAGAACAGGTGGTTAGATTCCCCGGTGCCTTTCAATAGAATAAAAGGTAATCAACAGCTAGGGCACCTGTTCCAAAGGATGTGAGAGACAAAATAGAGGATAGCCATAGGAACTAGGGGTAGGACTGACTTGAAAATTTGACTCAAGGCTATGACTGCATTTTTAATTCTATTCCGTTAATGTGAGATATCACAGGTGGTGAGGATTTGGTACTGTATTATATCATATATATATATATGCATACATATATATTGCAAGTGTAATTGTCAGTTGTGCTTGTAAATGTGTAATGTCACTGCAAAGGGACAGTGATTGCTATAGGGGACAACAGTTGAGAAAACTCCCCTGTGAAGAAACAGTGACCACATCAGAAGCGGCAGCTTAACCAAAGGTAACCAGGGGAATCTGAAAGTGATGAGAGCTCACATGTTTGGTTTTCTTTCCCTAGGAGCAATACATCTTCATTCATGATGCATTGGTTGAAGCAATACTCAGTAAAGAAACAGAAGTCCTTGAGACTCACATTCATGCCTATGTTAATGCTCTCTTGATACCTGGACCAACAGGAAAGACCAGGCTGGAGAAACAATTCAAGGTGAGCTCTCTGAGATAGTAAGACGAAAATCTTTATGCTTGCAAGCCTGAAACTGTATTCAGTATCATATATAACACAACTTCCTTTAGCTTTCTGAACACAACTTTCATTAGCTGCTGAACCTAAATTCAGGTTAACTTAACAAATGCATGCAGTCAGTTGTGACAGAAGAATTCTTTGCGTAGTCTTAAACAAAGAATCTACCAAAAAAACATAGGGCAGTGAGTAGATTTTGGCAGATGTAACTACATGCCTTTGCAGTAAGATCTCAAAGGTAAAACAACAGTCTGGAAAGATGTCATTCTAGCAATAGTGTCATGAGCTATATTGATCAATCAATCTCCTCAGTGTACATCACTGGTTAGAAGACAGTCTCCACCTTCAAAGACATTTTTATTGATCTAAGGTTCAAAAGTCATTTGAACTTCTAAGAACAGTGAAGAAAAAAATTCTGATGACTTGGTAAGTAGTTTAGCCAGATAACTAGATACCTAAAGTTAAGCAAGATACTACACCTGCAATATGTGCACCCTTCTGTTTAGTGCAACTTGTGAAGGAATGGCTTTAGTCTAGTTATTTGACTTCTTTTACATTTCATTGTTTCAGCTACTGAGCCAGTCTAACACACAGCAGTGTGATTATTCAACTGCACTCAAACAGTGTAACAGAGAAAAGAACCGAACTTCATCTATCATTCCTGGTAAGTTTGTTCAAATTGTCTTCTCTGCAAAATGTTTCTGAGGCTTGTGTGTCAAACCTTCAAACTTTCCTCAACAAGAACTGAAGACATCTGCATTGGTGTGAAACAATGTTCTGTAAAGTACTTATAGTGAAGAAGTGATTTAGGAATTACACATAGTAAAACAAAATAGATGGCTGGATAGCACTTCAGTGATGGAGATTGATGGAGCTTAGTGTTATCATCACTGTGAGATATGTGAAATAATTGCTGTAATGTTATAAGAGTCATTGCAACATGCTTACTAATTCATAACTTTTTTTACAGTGGAGAGATCTAGAGTGGGTATCTCATCCCTGTCTGGTGAAGGGACAGACTACATCAATGCTTCCTATATTATGGTAAGTCAGTTAACATATTGATGAAAAACAATGCATAGCTGTTTTCAGCATTGCCATGTATCTGAGTTAGGGTGGCACCGTCCTGATTTTGAAAGCTCCTTTCTTCCATTATTCACTCTTCCTGAAAGAGTTACTTCTCTCAGGAAGTACTATTACCATTACTACTGGTTTTAAGTTCAGTTAAGTGCGTTGCATTTTAACAATCTGTAGAAATACCACCATAATTTTAAAACCTGGTAAAGCTAAACGCCACTTATGGCAGGATCTTTTGAGATAAACTAAAAGTGTTAACTAACAAGTTATTTTTTAATGGCTGTACTGTGGTTTGCCTTCCTACCTGCTCATCTTACAGAGGCTTTGCAACTAGAATAGGCCAAGGCACCACAGCTCATCAGCTTTCTATTATGTTTTTGTTCTCTGGGTTTTCTTCAACATTTTGCCCTTCATTAGCTGAGAGGGAGGAGTTAATGCCTCCTGGACGTTCAGGAAAGAGCTCTCTACAGTGGTATATGTACATGATCCTTCATCAGATGCATTAATGCAAATGAACTTTCTTTTGTGGTAAGAAGTTAATTTGGGACATCTGTACAAATTAAGAAATGGCTTGTAATTTTTGCAGATCTTTCTTATATTTGTTTCCGGTATTCAGCTCCTCTGGAATTCTGGATAATGTATTTTTATTCTGAGTTGGCTGTTCGAGTCTCCTCTGATCTCTTTTGTCCTTTTTTTTAACATTTTTTTTTAAAGTTTTAAAAATTATTTCAGTGTAATTGAATTTATTCTTTTTATGTGGAAAACACTGCAATGGAAGTTTTATTTTTCTATAATATTTGCAGGAAGCCAAAGAAGACACAATTGTGCAATGTATTTTCTAGACTACTGGTCCACTAGAAGCTTCCTTTAAGCATTAATAGTTGGGCATCAATTATGAGTCTGTTGATTTTTTTTTTCAGGGTTATTATCAAAGTAATGAATTCATTATTACCCAGCATCCCTTACTACACACTATCAAGGATTTCTGGAGAATGATATGGGACCATAATGCCCAGCTAATAGTCATGCTTCCAGATAGCCAGAATATGGTGAGTTTTGTGGCTGATAGTTATGGGTATATGTATGAATTTTACTAGTATTACCATTTTTGAAATATGCGGGACATAAGAAAACAAGTTGGATTTTGCAAAAAAACAGTTAAAAATTAGCAATACTAAACTGAGTGTAAAATCCAAAATCATCTAGCGGAAATCTGGGAATCCTTATCTGGGCCGATTGTGATTAGCACTAGGGCCAGGAGCAATGGTGGCCAAGCATTCCCTCAAATATAAAAGAAGCCCCTGGGGAACATGAGTGGCCAGGAGTGCTGCCAGCAGGGTGGGCACACAGGGCCTGTGGCAGCAGTTCCTGCAGAAGAGTGTGCAGGAAGGGCACTGAAGCCCTGCCAGCTTGACCAGGGAGCAGTGGTACCCACCCAGGAGACAGCTGTGGCTTCTCTGAGCTCTGCATCCATCTCAGCTGGAATCCTACTCTACCTTCCGTGAAACATATCTGACAGGCAGACAAGACACATGGCATGGAGGTTTTCTATCCATCTGACCATTTTGGTCATTCAAACTACTACAGGATTTTCTTAAAAAAAAAACCACTCTCTTCATCATTTCTGCTGTCAAACAGAAAGGATGCTCTCATGAGAACTTCTGTCTGCACTTTCAGATAATCCCAAGACAACTCAACTGCTGCCTGGAGGCTCCTATGTTACAATACACCAGCTAAATTTATCCTGTGGCCATGGCCTGTGCACAGAACAGCACAGCACAGGACAACCTGAAGGCCAGGCTGGATGCATGGCATAGTGTAGCACAGCAAGTTGGCTTCTATGTGGATCCACAGGGTACAGTGGTCTTTGGTCAGGATCACTACAGAGATGTCTTAAAACCATCACTTGCCATGATTGCAATCCCATTAAATCTAGTTACCTGGATTGATAATCTATGTTACACGGTATTTATTGTGTTGGATTTTGCATTTTGAGAGCTCAACATTATTTACCTTTATGTCTCCTTTTTTTTTTGTTTTTCCTGGAGGCTGAAGATGAATTTGTATACTGGCCAAACAAAGATGAGCCTATAAACTGTGAGAGTTTCAAAGTCACTATGATTGCTGAACAACACAAGTGTCTGTCAAATGAGGAGAAGCTCATAATCCAAGACTTTATATTAGAAGCTACACAGGTAACACTGTCATAAACTTATAACTTGATTTGTTAAAGATAATGCCTACATTTTGTTACATTTTCTATGGTAAATGAGTGATAAAAATCCATGTCCTAGAAACACCCATGGAGGAAGTAACCTCTCTAGGTAATATGATCAGATGGGGAATAGGGTATTCCAACTTCCACAGCAGTGGGATTCTGTATCTGGAGGCTGGAACTGGTCTGAACTGGGGTGAAGGAAAAGAATAAAGACAATATTTTACAAAATTGATTTATGTTTGGGGTTTTTTTCTCGTTTAGGATGACTATGTACTTGAAGTGAGGCATTTTCAGTGTCCAAAATGGCCAAATCCTGATAGTCCTATTAGTAAAACTTTTGAACTGATCAGCATCATCAAGGAGGAAACTTCCAACCGTGATGGGCCCACAATTGTACATGATGAGTAAGAACTGCAACATTGCATTTGTTTTGATGTTTTCCTGTAGAACCATCATTTCACCTCATTTAGAGTGAAAGCTGCTGAAACAAGGCACGAAGTCTGCACTTAACAGCAGTACTGCCGCTTCTGTTTCGGCTGCATCAAAAAGAGAAACATTTGTATGTTATCGTACTTCATTTTAGTTTTTTCATTTTCATACTTTGGATGTTTATCACATTGGAAAGGAAATCTGTCAGGACCTCATTTTCTATTACTAAAAGAAGTAAGACTGTTTAGATGAGAGACCTTACCTTCCTCGAGCTGTTCAATAATGGCAAAAAATATGAAATGTTGAAATACTGAAGGACCTGAGCCTTCAAGATTTGGTTAGAAGGGGACTGTAGAGAAATAACTCTGAGAAGTTGTAGCCAGGTGCCATGAAAGTTTTGTTAAGCCACTGCTGGGCAGACCTATTTCAGAAATTGCAAAGATCACATGACAGAAATTCGTCTTATCAGTTTACCCTGGATTTTATATTTTCTCCATCTGTAAAACTTGATCCAGTTTCTAGAGATTTTTGTTTTGGTTTTGTTTTGTTTTGTTTCACTTTTCAAAGGCATGGAGGGGTGACAGCAGGAACTTTCTGTGCATTAACAACTCTGATGCATCAACTGGAAAATGAGAATTCAGTGGATGTTTACCATGTAGCAAAAATGATAAATTTGATGAGGCCTGGAGTCTTTACAGACATTGTAAGTAATAAACAAAATGTATGGGTTTTTTTTCCTATATGTGACATTATTACCATGCTTAGATCTCAGAGCAACATTACTGAACCATTAACATCTTAGTTTCTGCAAGAGTTATTCATAATTGTCTTCCAGAGGTGCTGTAGTGGACCTGCTACCTATTCCAAAACAAAGAATTTCCTGTGAAAACCTGTTTTGTGGTTATCAAGTGGTGATATTCAAAATGCAAAACTGCCGCCATCATCATAAAATCTTCATTATGTCGTGTAAATTAAGGTTTTAATTCATCAGGAATAAATCTGTGCTCCAGGTAGACCCTAAGGTAGTTACCTTAGTTTTCCATTTCAGGATGGATCTTGATCTTTCATGATCTGTTGAATAGTTACTTTGACACCATTGTCACTGTGCTTGCAGAAAGAAAAAAAAACGTGAAAAGGATAAAGTATAATACTTAAGAATTACTTGCTAAGGCAGTGTCCTACAAATAAAAATTCATCACAGAAATTAAAATTATGAACCCCACCTCTTTGGTCATATCATTACCCTTCCAACTGCTAGAGTTACGAATGAGTGTAATAAGGAGAACACTTTAAGAGTGAAATGTTAGGGTTAGCATTATCAAATTTTTGGCAGCAAAAACAGGGCATAACACAGAATTGACAAATGTGTCCATGCCTTGCCCTGCCTGGGTAGCCCAGAGTGAGGAGACTTGCAGACAATGGAGTGAAAGTTGAACTCTTCCCACCTCAGCAGAAGCAGAGGACCTTTCATTCCTCTTGCCCCAGGATTCTCGAGCAAATACCTAGGTCCTTTATCTCAGATTTCCAGATTCCCATCCTCTTACTGGAGATTTTCAAATTTGTGGCTGTTTCTACCCCATATCTCTTAGCCCAAGCTAATAGTTCAGACCCCAAACCCCACCCTATTTAGTCTGTCTTACTGTTCCTCACTCCTTCCATCACAGAAATTCTTTATCCTTTATACCCAAAATACTCCTCTGCCTTTTCAGAGCATCCAGTGTCAGCACAGCCTTTACTGTGCCTGCTCTCCCTGCACAGGCCATCCCTCGTTCCCAGCCCACACTGCAGTTCAGCTGGCTTCCAGCACTCCCCATTTCCCATGTGGCCTCCTTGATGAATCTTCTCACAGAGTCCTGTCTGTCTTTCTACCTCTTATTCCTGGCAGGATCTTCAAAAACAGGAACAGTAACTGCAAGCACCAAAAAGAAAAAAAAGAAAAAAAATCTGCCTGGATAGAATTCAGATGACAAAAAATTACCAAAAAAAGCCAACAGGCAAACAGTAGCCCTAATCCTGACCCCAGATTTGTAACTGACTTTAACAAGGACCAGATTCAACAAATAATATTTCTTTAAAAGTACAGCTTTCTCCTCTACCTGTACTGTGTTCCCTAATGTTGTGCTTTACATCGTGTACAGGGGGAACCATTAGTCATAAAATCAATAAAGCTGTGAAGTAAGTAACTGCAAGCACCAAAAAGAACAGTTGTGCTGCATGTGCATAGATGTGTGACTGACACATCAGCTGTTAATTAATTTTTGCTGTATCCTCTTTTGTTCTCCAGGAACAGTACCAGTTTCTGTACAAAGCTATTCTCAGCCTTGTCAGCACAAGGCAAGAAGAAAACCCTTCAGCATCTATGGACAGTAATGGCTCAGCTTTACCTGATGGAAATGCAGCTGAAAGTTTAGAATCTTTAGTTTAATTAACGCATCAAATTAAACATACACATTGCTACATCACACCAGTCACACCTGGAGTTTACCATTATTATTTTCAGTTTTATACTTTGAGTGGGGAAAATCTGGGTAGTCTTTCTATATATAATCAGATCCCAGCCGTTGCTCAAACCAACAGTCTTTTCTGTTACATCCAACTTTACTGTGGAACTCCTATCATTAACAATGTGTGCCTTTTCTTGAAAGATTTCTTGTAATACGTTGTTATGTCTGGACTAACTTGATTGACTTTTACAGTGTTTCTAAGAATTGAATTGTGTTATGATTTTTTTCAGTATTAGTTTTTTGATTTATCTGGCTTTACTTTTAACTTAAAATTACCATATTTATAGATGTTAGGGAATCCTCAATTACAAACATGTAATGGGTTTAGTATTTGATCTATTTGCTGTATTTATAACAATTTACATTTGCTAGAAATATAACTTTTAATATAGTAGAATGTAAATAAAATACTGTTCTACATAACATTCAACATTTTAAGACTCCAATTAGACATTTAGAATAGTAATCTGATACTTACTGTAAATACTGCTACTTCTGTAGTGATCCATGGACCAAATTTATATTTATAATTGTAGATTTTTATATTTTACTACGAAGTCAGTTTTCTAGTTCTGTGTAATTGCCTTGTTAAAATGTTGTAGTCAGTATGTTTTTATTTTAACAAAGTCTTCTGATACATAATTGTGCATCTTAAGCAATTTACCTTCATATAGCTGCATGTGATTTTAACTTTTTGTGGGAACTAGAAATCACTTGTTTTGAAATGAGAAGTTTTTATGAGAATAACACTGTATTTGGCATTGTTAAATTGTTTTTACCTATGGCATTGCAAAAAATAAATATAAATATTAAAGTCTGTGCTGAGCAGTCTTCCACGAACAGTACAGTCCACTATACTTCCACACTGTCTTCACTGTCATGTAGGGGAACTTTTACTTTCAAGAATAAGGACTTACAGCTGACCTGCAGACAGATGCAATTCCCATGGAATCTGCAAGTTCAGGAGACACTTATGGAAAACTTTTATGTTATTTAATCTCTGGCCCACTCCCACCCATACCCTCAATGTCCACATTAGCTCCTTCTTTGGCCTCTCCTTGTTCATCTCCCAGTCTGGTCACTCACAGGTTAGTGGGCTATCCCAGGCCTCCCGATTGCCTTCGTTGCATGGACTTCTCCATGCTGGCTTTGTTTCAGATCATTCATTCAGCTGCTGAGCTCTTTGCTGCCTCCTTTGGCAAGGCAACAGCCAAACTCTAGGAAGCAATAGAGCAAGTAATCACTGCAAGAACAAAAGCAAAATGTTTCAAGTTGGCCGCTCAATTATTTTCTGTAAGCTTCTATACTGAGAAGAAAAGATACTGATTGTACTGAAGGTTGAAGCACCGAGGAGGCTGGAAGAGGCTGGAAGAGACTGGAGCAGAATAACATATTCGTTTCAAACAAACACAGGCTGTGAGAGCAATGGTTTTCTCACTTTGGTATATACAGTTGCTACACAGAAATACTGGGAGCAGAGATACTGTTCTGGAGTAGAATGCCACAGAAAATAATGGACCCTATCTTAGATGAAAACTAAGCATAGAAAAAGATGGGCCTGATGTGGGTTTGGAGATTTTAGTTGACTGATTCCTAAAGTAGGGTCATATAAAGGATCTCAGCATGTCAGCGGATAGATCTAGACTCCCTCAGCAGTGTGGGATTGATGATAGGTGAAGCTACAACAAAGCCAAAATAACTTTAGAGGAATCTAAACAGCAGAAACTTTAAAAAATCCTTATACTATTGATACATGAAATGAGCATGAAGGTGAGCATGAAGGCTAGACCAGGAGACAGAATTGCTCAGAATGACAGAATACCTAGCTGTAAGAGAGACATTTTCATGCTCATTCTCTTTTATTAAAAAATAAATAAAATCATGTAGACAAAATAATGGAATCACGGGGATGGTTAAGGTTGGAAGGGACCACTGGAGGTCATCTAGTTCAGGTAACAGATAGATGCTTTTTTTGTAAAACAGTGGTAAAATGTTAATGTGCTTGAATTCTCTTTTACACTTGACCACTTCTCTTTATAACCACAGCAGTGCAGTCCCAGAGGTTATGGACTAGCTGAATCCATTCAACTCAGGACCCCAGAGGTTTCCCCTTTCCTGCCCACCAGAGCTGGATGTTGGACGATTCTCCTGTCTCAGCCCAATGTCCCTGTGCAGGCCCAGCCAGGGACCATGCAGGGCACACACACGTGCACGCACACACACATGCTCACACACAGAGAGACACATGCATGCATACACAGGATGGTAGAAACAGGATTCATGACACAGAGAAGAATAGGACTAGGATTTAAGAAGAAGGCAGGACGGAGGGCAGTGATCAGGCACAGGGCACGAATGGGCAAAGTACTGCCCCCTGACTGGCATACATACATGCAAACACCTTTCACCTTCTTCTCTCCTTTTCCCCATGCTTATTTTAAGAAGAAGGCAATTGGTCCCTCTGTTACTTCAGCCTTCTCTATCTCTTTGCAGATAAACAATCTTCTTACCTAATTACCTTCATGGGTCTTAGTTTTCTCACAGCCATACCCAAATGTGTAACGTCAGATGCTGCCACTTAGATCATGTACATAGTACTACCAACAGTTCCCTAGTATTTCTGGCCTTTTAAGCTTTTCTTTCCCTAATGTCTCCAGCAGAGCTTGGCCTTCCCTCACATAACTCCCCATGAACCACCTGTGTAGTGCCACCAGTCTTCATGGCACTCTTCCTAAAACCTGTCAGTTGCTTGCTCTTGCCTCTCCAGCAGCCCTCTGATGCCCAGGAGCTTCTCAGGATCTGTGCAGGTGGCTCAGCCTCAGGTCAGGGGTGCTATAGCCATATGTCTGCAGATAGCAGTGCTCCTCTCTTTAGTTCAAAGCCATAATTAGTTCATTGAATAACTCAGAGGGAACCTACTTTTCTGAGGAAAGACATCTTTATTCAAAATATAAAATATAAAAATTTTACTGTTTTTTTTTTTTTCCCTGTGGTCCTTGCCATGCCCGCGTATTTGCTAATTCTGAAGTTCAGGAAGAGCAGGACTGATATATGACTCCTAAGTGCAAGCAAACATGTGATGTATCCCTAGCTGAGCTAAATGCCTTTGAAGAACAGGATCAAACTTTTTTTCTTATAATATTTGTGGGGTTTGGGGGGTGACAGGAGTTAAAAATGTACAGTGGGTGCATTGTCCCAAATGATACACATTTTTGTAAGACTGCTGAATTACACATGCACATTCTTCACAGTGTTCAGGCAAAAGTTGGTGCATACAAAGGTGTGTAATAGCTGTGCTTTGAGAAAGGGAGTATCTTCTTTTTTCCAGGTGGCCTGAGGGTTCTTTACCAGTTCCTCTAAAGCACTTAGGTTGGCTGACACACTCTATTTGCACATCTGGTCTAACATAGACAGTGATATTATACAGTTTTGCTTTCTCATTCAAAAATTATATAATTTTTGATTTCCTAATCTCTAGGGGTGCCCGCATGAGAGAAATTAATTGTGATCTTATGGCCATTTTCAAATCATATTCCATAAGCTTATTAGCAGATACTGTACTTGTGCACATTAGCACAGAACAAGAGAAACTATAGTGATCATGTGCTACTTCTTCAGCCTTTTCCTTTAAAGAAAACTGGCTTGTCACCTCACATATCAAAATAAAAAGCATAGCATTATCTTCTATTAATGTATTTACAGTTTCATATATATAAAAAGTTTCATGTATATAAAAAGTAATTTTTAGGTCAATTAATTTACTATGTTTTTCAAGCCACTATGGACCAAAAGCAAAAGAAAGGACTTCCTCATTCCTAAAATCTAATCTTGATATAACTGTTCCTTTCAACCTAAATGTTTTGCAGACATTTTAAATTTATAATCCAAGGAATCAGCTGTCATTCAGGGTTTCTTCTAGAGATGTTTGTAATCACATTCATCATCTTAGCATGCTGACAAGTTATTTAAAACATAAGTGCTTAGGATAATCTCTTTACTCACACATATTGGTTCTGATCTAGAAAAAAAACAAGAATCCTAAAAAAAAATCTTCTATAATCTTCAACTGTGATGGATTACAGATTTTAATAAATGCGTGTCAGTTCCTCTCTCAGACAAAGGCCATATTCTAATTAATTTTTTTTCTTGTAATCCAAGCTACAGACTCAAAAGACACATAGCCTGCCTTTTCAAACTGGGTCAAGTGTGGAGAAGATGTTATGTATCTCCTGCAAGAAGTAAGATATTAATAAACAACATCAGTTTAAGATCTGTTTATTTTTTTTTAAAATGCTCCAAGTCATGTGTAAAAAGGAAAATTTGATTAGTGAGCTTTCTCCTAACAAATCATAGGTGAGTAGAGATTAAAAATAAAAGGAAAAAAAAGAAAATAAGTAATTTGATAATATCAAACCACCAACTTTTTAGTGATTTTGATGTTGAGATTTAATACCTATGGAAAAGCTTTACAATAATCAGTAATAAGTGATCAACAGGAGTCATACAAACTCATCGCTATCAGTACAACAAATCAGCTAAGGACTTTAGTATGGATTCTGAAGATCAGTTGACAAAACTTGTTAGCACTGTTTTATCATAGTGCTTTACCTGGCACAGTTCTTTGCTAAGTCCTAGAATAATGAGTAATTTCAGATGGTTTGAAATTTTCTGTGGTAAACACTTACTTCAAGATGAGTTTAGGAAAGTTAAGCTTGTTTCTCTCTTAATCATTCTCAACCACAAGCAAAGCAGGGCTGGGGAGAAGAGGAGCAATATTGTGTTGCCATGCCCGCGTACAGAAACAGTTAAAAACAGAAACAAAGACCCAACTACTAGCTAGGTCTAAAGTGTCTTGGGTTACAGTCTTAGTTTTCACTATTTCCCTGCAGCAAGCTTCAAGTCTGACCATCCACTTCTCACAGGTTTGTGCTTTGTTGGATTAGGGTCTTTCAAAGGGACAAGAGAGAAGAGAAGTCTCTCTCAGAACATTTGACCACATTATAACTACTCCCTCTATTTCCAATTGCACTTTTTCCTTCCAGAGCCAGAACAAGTGGGGGAAAAAAACTTCTGGCTTATGGAATTCATTTCCTTTTTTCCAGAAAGTCACAACTCTTACACTGTAATTTAGACAGAGTGTATTTGAGATGGTCTGATTTGCCTTGATAAATTCTGCTGGACACTCAAAGCTAAATTTCTTTTTTTTATTCCCCTCCTCTTCTTAGTTTTCCAGCATAATCAAAACCACTATAGCCCGTTCTTTTCCACCTTAAACAGCTATTGTGCTATGAGCTTACGCCCTTTGTCCAGCAGTGCCACTTTTGTACTCCAGTCCGTCAAAGGGATATAATTCTCACCTGTAGGAATATCTGAGGCTGAGAGAGTGTGAAACAGATGCAAGAAAGGCAGCCTGAGTGTAATGGGGCTCGAGCACCTCCATCTCAGAAAGAAACTGGCATCTTACATGTCATGAAGAGCTGGAACTAGCATAAATTCCAAAATGAAAAAATGAGAGAGACACAATGACAAACAACCTGTTCCTTGGAGCCTGATGTGAACAAATAGCTTAAGCACCTTTTGGCCCAGGCAGTGATAGCAGAAGCCACATATTTAGCTAAGCAAGGCCCTCAAGCTGAGACAGGCTATGAGACACCAAGTTTTTATGCGTTCCTGAGGCACAGGGAGATATGATACATCTAGTGTTCTATAGCTTTCCAACTTAGTAGCTGTCCATGTGCTCAAGAAAAAAACTTACTAAGTAAAATTAATCTATTAAGATTATAGCTGAAAATGATGTCTAGATAGAGATATACCTAAATATAAATGTATATAATTATATAGATGGGGATGCTTAAACAATCCTTGAAGAATCTTCTCCTGTGCATCTAGCAAGAAGTATGCCAAGGTATTTCATGCACATAGAAAATGTGTAGACATCCTTTCAATATAATCATCTATGTGAAAACCCAAATCCCATTCATGTACATCTCATTAGACTGTAAAGATGACATGACAACAAAACAGAGGATTTCAAATTTATTTTTCAAGCAATCTTGTGTATTAGATACAATTATCTTTCCAATAATATGCAAAGAGAACTGAGAAGTATAATTTTCATACAAAAAGAAGAACAATAAATTCATTTAAGTCTAAATGTAGAAAACAAAATGCAGCATTGCACTGGGAAACAGAAATATATTTCAATAGAAAATGTTTCAAAAATAGTGGCAGTGTTTCTTGAAGGAAACACTGTAATGCTCATTCTTTAGTACTCCAAAAATATTAGATACTTATAAAAAATTCAAATTTTGTTCACATACTGCATTTCCAAGGCAGAAAAGCAAGTATGGTGCATGCACACATACAGAGTCACAACTCCATGGTTGTGTATTTGGGAGCTAACGGAAGGATCAGAGAATTCTAAAGTAAAATCCTGGTCTCACCAAGCACTGGTCTGGAAGGGACCAGCAGACACAAGTATAGCTTTAACCCTTAGGTGCAGGCCTTTAATCAATGTGGAGAAGGAGGAGGCAGCAGAGAGCAGAACATTCATTGCATTCATCCTTACCCCGGCTGCCTACACTAGCCATACAACAGCCTGTAAGGTCAGTGAGAAGTGAAGCAACTTTGTGGATCCAGGATTTTGTCCAATATATGCATGGCACTGTAACAGAATTCCATCTGATATATGCATGGCACTTTAAGTGAATCAAAATTTGACATTACAAAAGCATTTAATGGTTTAGTATAAAAAGTCCCTTCTCTTTGACAATAACACTCTGCCCTTCCTTCTTCCTTCTCCCTTTAGCTCCTTTCACCTAACTGTTGCAGTTTCTACTTCATTGCATCTACACAAAGAAAATCCAAATCCTGAGTAGCAAAATTCGGAGATCAAAACTTGAATTTTTGTTATGGCTGCTTTTCCTACTGTGCAAAACAACACCTGGAATTCCATCACCTCAGAACTGTAGTTACAGCACTATGGTTCTCAGGAGGTAAAAGGCTATGCTTTTATCAGCAAAGTGCACTTGTGAGCAAAGTTGAAAGCAGACAGCTTCCAGCATCAGTATTCAGCTTTAGAAAAGGGAAGCTCTAGGCAGCTGCACAGGTACCAGTGCAAACACTATCTGCCCACAGCATTACACCTCATAGACCTAACTGTGATGTTTAGGCCATGCTTGCATTGCAAGGGGTGTAGAAATCCCTAAGCAAAAGCCGGAGAAGCAGCCCTGAACTGGAAGGAGGCAATGGCTGCTTTGTTACAGAGAAGCTGCACTTGGGCTAAAGTTCAATTCTAGACTGATGTGGCTAAACTGCAGCTAGAAGAGGGCCTGGCACATCTGTGCAGCACAGCACTCAGCAGCAACTGAGCTGGCCTACTGGCAAACTCCCATCAGTCTAAAGTGGCACTGTACTGAATAGTGTGCACAGGCTTCCAAATGAATACTTGAAAAGCCTGATAGCAGAAGGACAGAAGTTAACTTAAAAAGTGGCAATTTAAAATTCTAAGCCTACTGCATTTCAAAGCTGCATATACTACACAACCTATTCCCTTTGTAACAGTACTTAACCTGGAAAAGGCACACAGTGTAAGTGGAAAGAGTAAACGTCGTTTGGAGCGGCTTCTAAGCACATTAACTGTTGTATTTCTGTGTTAACTGTAGAATGCCCTTCCTAGCTGCCCAGCTAAATGCTAATGTGCTCTCTCCACAGCACAAGGCAACACGAAACACCAAGTATTTCAACATATTGCAACCAGCTTCTACTCTGTAACAGGAAAAGGTGTGGGGAGGAAGCTTTCTTTAAACTTCCCCCCTCCTCCAATTAATTTAAATCTACACTCATTATAAAGGCATTAAAAAAATATTAAGATCTAGGTTTAAAATATTTAAGAACTGAATATTTTTAAGATTTAACAGGATCTTATTTGCTAGTAGTGCAGAATTGCTAAACTATTTCTTGCATATTATTATCATGAAAACATTCAAAAATACTGTTAAAGGGAAAGGAACAATCAGACTTAAAATTTTAAATATCACTTTCATCTCCACTATTCTGAAAACTTTTTACCACATGAACAATCAAACTTCATCAAGGCAATTCATTAACTAGACTTTTCCACCAAAAGAGAATCTACTAATAGATACTTCTTTCAGCTTAAATTTGTCTTGATAACCCTATACAGTTGGAAGATAAACTATAACAACAAAAAAAAAGAGAAAAACCAAACTCAACCCTTCCAAGATATTTTAGAAAAGACCTAAGGAAAGATCTGATTGATGCTGAAACGTGTACATGAAAGCTTAACAATTTTCAGAGGAAAATACCACAATTCATGAGTATCTACAGTTTCTACATCTAGGCAGGTTTTATGGAAGGCAACATGTGTGTACGAAATGGCAGGTGCTGCCTTTAGCTGGTCCAAATTGAGATTCTTAAAGAGGGGGTGAATGTTGGAACCAAACAAAGCCAAAAACTGATTAAATCCACTGCTTCCAGTTACTGTTTGATAACACTGCGAGTATTGTACACAATGCCTTCTGCCCGAACACGTTCAAGTATTGGTCCATAGACATTCTTCGTCAAGGGTATAACCATGCCTTTGGCAGTTATTTCACCTGAAATAAAGGTAGAAAAAAACCCAGTGAGCTAGCTCAGAGTTAGGCCTCTACTAGGTTTACTCAGCAAGGCTTTGGTAACTTCAAGGTGGAGCTTCTGAGGGCATGGTCAGGGCTGCTGTGCTGGACTTGGCCAGCTCCAACCGCAGGGAACAGCTGAGCCCCTCAGCCATGGATGAGGTGCCTCAGGGAAAACGTATTTAAGAAAAGGCAAAACTCTGAACAGCAGTGAGGAAAGAAGTGTGAGAAACAGCCTTGCAACACCAGTGTCAGAGCATGAAGGGGAGGAGGTGCTCCAGACACTGGATCACAGATTTCTGTGCAGGCTGCTGGAGCAGAGGAAAAGAAGGAGGAAGGACAAGCAGAGAGAAGCAGTTATAGACTGATCACAGGTCCCCATTTCACAGGCGCCTGCACTGCTCAGGAGAGGGAAGAAGCTGAGAAGTGAATGGAAAAGTGCATTTGAGCCTGGGAAAAGGGAGTAGGGAGGAAGTTGTCATTTTTTTTGTCTTTTTTTTCTTTTTTCATTAGCCAAACCTGTTTTAGTTGGAAATAAAGTGTTTCCTCCCAAATTGAGGCTGTTTTGCCTACGACAGTAAAGAGAAAGTCATCTCTATCTTCATCTCAACTTATGAGCTTTCTCATCCTGTTTCCTCCCCATCCTGTTGAGGAGCAGGAGTGGAGAGAGCAGCTGAGTCTGCCAGTAAGTCAAGGGCAACCCAAATGCAAAGATCAATATGCAATTATATAAATTTTCATTTTTTTTCTTTTTGCATATATTTAAACATGCAGATCTATCAATCCTGGCATTATGTTCTCACACAGTACTGTGCCAAAAAATAAGGAAAAAAAGTTTGAAACATTGTGACATACACAGCTTGAACTTAATTCATAGAGCTGTGAAACTGCAGTTAGGTGAAAAGCATCTGAGCCTTAAAAGTTTGAGTTGCTGGGATTTTTTAAAATAAGAACAACAACAAAAAACTCATAGTTTTGCTCATTTTAGTTAGCCAGGAGAAGAACAAAGTTCTAAAGATAAAGAGCAAGCACAGGGAAATTATATTATTTCTTTCAACACAGTAACGACCAGAAGGTTTTCTTGTTTATATATATATATACAACATGATCAGTTAAGGCTCAAATTTTGTCAATCCAGAAAGTAGCTAGTTTGTTCAGCACAGTTGTATGTTAACCTGTTTCACTGTGGCATAATCAATTGTAATTTATCATGCTAAAGGTTTCCTCTACACCAGTTTAAGATTAAATTGCTCAAAATCTTTGTGGATGAAGTAGTAAATTAAGAGTTATCACTGAAAATCCAAACATGCAGATTCAAAACTCATGTAAAGAAGACAGGAAGAGTCTGATAAATTTATAAAAAAATATATACATATGTACACTTCAGAAACACTATATATCTGCTTTCTACAGCAGGAAGATACAGAGGGTTGCAATACTGTTACTGAAGTCGGAATAGCCACTTACCATCTAGAACCATCTTAGCAGCAATAGCTGTGGGATATCCTACTGTTTTAGCCATTGCAGAATGTCCTTTGTTATCCCCATAGACAACCAGATCAATAAATTTGTCTTCCAAATGACCAGAAGGATGCCTGAGACCTATTTCATTTCTCATAATAATCATATCTCTCTCTCCAGTGCCTAAGAGAAAAGCACACAAACTCTATTTCAGGTACATCAAGATGAGATTCCTGAGGAGCAAAGCATTACACATACACAGCACATATATCAGGAAAGTGACAGAAGGCAAGGACTATTAAGGAGGACCGAATACTAAGATGAAACAAAAAATATACCAGGGGAAAAAAAAGGATAAATTGGAGAAGTAGAGAACATCACAATTACTAAAAAACCTAACATGAAGGTTTATTAATGAAGGTGAGCAAACTAATCTAACTACGGCTGATAAAAGATATGTACTTGTTCCACTCACACACATGAGAAGAATTTCTCACATACCAAAGGGCAGCTTCATCTCCATGTGCCTTGCAAGAGCCCCCACAATAGAATCTGCTGCTGGAACTGGTTCATCTCCCAATAAACCTAGCCTGGCAGAAGAAATGAGAAAGGCTTATATCACTGCCTATCAACAGCTTCATCTCAGTTTTATAATTTCCAGCTTATTCAGCATGCCAGTTTAACAGTCTCAACATGAACCAAAATGGCTAAAATTGCAAACATTTTAATTTTTTGTAAAATATTTTAAAATCACTGGAACATTTTTACCATTCCACTGCCTCCAGCTGACTTTTGTCCTTTTCCAGTTTGCTAAATACAGCTTCCTTAAGAACATGGTGCTCAACAGGAGACTTAATTCCAAGCAGTTTGCATATGAGCTCTTTCTGCATTTAAAAAAAAAAAAAAGGGTTAATGAAGGCTTTTGTTATTTGTTCCCACCCCTTTTCAGTCAAGGTTTTGAGAACCCACTGCTCCACTAAGCTCAGTTAATATTCAGGACTTCTGACAAGACAGGTTATCTTTAAGGGAAGGTGAGAAAGTGCAAAAATCTTAATCACAGCAGGTGAGAATAGTGCCTATCTTTTTGTAAAACACTTTGTACCCCAACCATCAACTGCTTCCCCTTACTTTTTAGTCTTATCCCTTCCTCTGGCAGTACAGAAAGACCACAGAAATCTGCATAAACAAGGAACACTGGGAGGATGTTAGGGTGAAAGAGAAGCTACCTGGAGACTGCCAGAGTCGGGAACTTAAGGATATGATATCTTTCAGTTGGTCTGAAAATGGAAAACATCCCTCTCAAAATGAAGGAAACAGACTGATGAGATGAGCAAGGCTCTGGCAATCCTGGGAGTATTACCAAAGAGCTTTCTTCAGATTTTTTTGCATATCTGAAGGCCATTTTGTGCTACTTAGATGCTAATTATCGCTTGGTTCATTCACAGCAAGACAGATAATAAAGAGAGCTATAAGCGAGATATGAAGCAAGCAAGATTTGCAGAGTCTCTTTAGAAGCTCAGGTTAGCCCATCCCTTCTGCTTCCCAGGCAGATGAGATAAAAGGAAACTACCAAGCTGTAAAAACCTTGCTAAGACAATGTTTGCAGTGAGAGTAATGAGTTTATAGTTATTTTCACAGATTACCTAACACTGTATACTTATTCACTGAGGCTAGAAGGACCAGCCTCAAAGTGAACCCTAAAATTCAAACAAAAGGTAATTTTCATATGGCTGTCCCAAACCTCCTCAAGTTCGGGAAAATGAGAACTACTGTAAGTTTGTCAGAAACAAAGAAGACTTTGCCCTCTTGAACTTCTGCTTTCTTGGTTCCAAGAACACTCAAGACATTCTTAACTGGAAATAATGACAGAAAAATTCATCAGAAAAATATTGTGTTGTCCTCAGACCACTACACAGCACAAGCCTGGTGTCTTCTTCCAGATAAGTGCTTAAAAAAGCACAAAGATGACGACGGATCTAAATTTGTTCAGCTGAGCAATAAACTTATTCTCTCAGGGGTTTGCAAAAGGGAAGACAATTTTTTTCAGAAGGCAAACAAACAGACCTGACAAGTAATAAGTGCTCTTTACCCCATATTGAAATACGAAATTCTCTGCTTTCTCCACAGAGACAACCAAAATGTTGATTGTTAAATGTAACAGCAGTACATCAGAGTCATGCCTTGGCTGCGATAAAGATGAAGTAAGGCACCCAAAATCAAGACAGAAAAGCAGCATAACAGAGACCAAAAAAATGCTTGCATGGAGTTTTAACAGAAAAAAAATATTTTAATATACTCCTTTATGCACGATCTCTTACTTCTTGATGTAATTAGTATGTAAAAAATATGTAAAACATACTTTTACATGAGCCAGTACCAATATGGACACTGCAAACTTACAGCACTGAGGGTTAGACTCTGAGCAACAGAAAATTTCAGACAATTCATAAAAATATGGCCATGGTTTTGTGTAGCTGAGTCCTGAAAGCCTCCAATGTCACAGATTCTGAAGTCTCTCAGGGAACTTGTTCTAGCACTGTATTACATTCCTGCTGAAGAAAGTCTTTGAATTTCCAGGAACAAAAATCAGAGATCAGAATGCAATACAAGATTCCCAATGCTAAGTACACCCAAGGCTAGCAGTAAGAAAACCATCAATAAAACAGACAAAAGAAGGCAGAGTAATCAAAGTAACTCACCCAGGTTAGAGGTGGTGTGGTTGAACTTAGCAAAGGGTAAGGATCTGGGTTAATTAATCCTAGTTTTACAAAGCCTCCCATAGTTTTAGAGTATCCCTGAAATAAAAGAATAACACCATTAAACGTAATAAACACTTGAAAACGAGATATTTCTCCTTGGTTTGAATGCAGTGATAGACATAACCATGGCAGTGTTAAGTGTTACTCTCTTGGCAAGTCAGCCACAATACTTGATGCTAGTGGGGTTACTACCTTCCCCAGGCCCTCTCCACCCCGTCCCTACATTTCAATACCCTTTTTAATGACTTATTCTGCCATAAATACTTCCATGGCAAGTACCATTGGTTCCTGAGATCAAAGGGCTCAGCTGGCCAGCACTAATTCAAACTCCAGCACGTCATTACAGGCAGGTTTGTATCAGCCAGCTGGCCCACAAACAAGCTACCAAATAGAGAGCCCAGTGCTGAACTGTGCTCACCCCAGTCTTACACCACTGTGATTGTACCAGAGATCAAATCAGATATAATGATTTTAAGATAAGAATGCTGTGTGTTTGTACCAGGACAGCAGTAGAATGGTATTTAAAAGGAACTGACAGCAGTGGAATGGTATTAAAGGAACTTCAAAGGCAGCAATAGGCTGTAAAATGAAGGAAGTCTCAACTGATTTCTGCTTACTTTTGTTTGTATCCTCTTAACACTGCCACACCTCTGCTGCATACCATATCTCATGCTGCATACTTGCATACATGCAAGTAACTAGAAACACTAAAAAAGCAGAATGGTGGAAATAAAGCACTCTAAAAGAGGGCTAATTATAATTAGGAGCCACTTCCACCAGCACTAGGTTATCAGCTCAGATGGCCTTGCAGAGAAATCCTTCTGTGTGACACCTGTTTTTAAACTGAGTCCATTGTCATTCTAAACCTAATCTTTAAAAGGCACTTTGAGAAGATGATTGCTTCTGCACTGAACAGATTGCTTCCTGCTCTGCAGAACAGCAGCATGGGCAAAGGGCCAACAATAACTTCTCTCCCGCTCAGCACCACGTGCTGGGATGTAGGTACCACACAGGTAGAGGTATGGCAAGCTCTTCCACACACCCCTACCAACATCACCCCAACCCAAAGTGCTGGGCCTGCTCTGGGCATTAAGAAAGAAAAAGGGACAATAGAAACAGCATTCTGCAGCACATTGACAACCATTCATCATGTCACTCTGACATTTTTGCAGTTCCTTATGCTAACACTTTTACAAAAGAAGAAAGTTTTACCAGGCACCGAATGGAAGAGTAGATACTGTAATAGTAAGACTTCATGATGAGATAGATGTCTTCCACATATTTTTAGCTTCTGAACAAGAGATTGTATCTAGGCTGACAATAAGACAGCTATTGCAATTTGTAACTCTTATTCTCCCACACTGGTCTTTCATCTTCTTTTGCTAAGCAAGCCTCCCTCCCTCCCCGAAATAAAGAAAAAATCCTGTTGTATTGCAACGATGGAATTATGACAGAAGGTACATACACATTCCTCAGGCCATGGACAAACAACAGTAACTTAAACCTTGGCATAAACTGTAATTCCATGGACATATTATGACATCCATAAAAGCTTTTTCAAACCTTCAATGTGGTTTTAGATTTATTCCTTCATAATGTATATTGACTGACAACATAAATTAAAAAAAGGAAATCTGAAAGAAAAAAGATTCTGTTTTGATTCTGCTTTGTGCACCTAATAAATGAAAGGAAAAGGGTCGATCAGCTAGAAGACAAACACATTTATCTCTTAACATTTTACTCAGCTGACCAAAATTATAAAGCTTCTGAAATTCAAGATTTCTAGTTATTTAATGAAAACTTTCTCAGCTTCATGGAAAACTATAATTTTCTGTAAGATTTTTACATTATGTTTTTCATGGGAGTATAAGCAACAGAACTGTAAGTTCAAATTTTTATCAAATAAAGGGAATAGATCAATTCTTAAAACAACTTAAAACATCACACAAACCCAGCAGAATTATTTAATTTTTTTAAAATCTTCTATTGGTCTGACATCAAATACAGAGCCAGAATTAAGAAAAAAAGACACAGATACAGACTATGCAAAGCCCACTGACCAGTTGTCTAAAATGAGTAAAACTTTGTTTCTGGTTTGCAACAAACACCTGTTAAATACAGCAAGTAAAGCTTTATTAAAAAAATGAGATAACTGAAAGCACTTATCTCTCAACTGGAATAGTGAAGAACTCATAAATAGCAAGTGCAGAGGTATAAAATGCTGAATTTTAAACACGGTTTTCTTGAAATTACAACATTCATCTCTTGACGAAAACAATAATTGCTCATAGTAACACCAGCAACTTACTTTGTATCTTAAGGTGCCTCTCAATAAAGTCCGAGCTGTCTGAATACCATATGGCTCAGCATATTTTGTACTGTCTCTGTTAGGAAAAGCTTCGAGATTTAATCCTGGGAAAAAGTCCATTGGAGTAACAGAATCCAGTAATGCTCCTCCAGCTGGAATATTGATAATCTAAAGTTTTTGAAAGAGTAAATAAGCAAGTATTATTTCAGTGCACTCTTACTCAATTTATTTCAGAACATAAAAGATAAAGTACGCTCAAAAATTGAAAAAACATGCTCAGTGTTTCAGGTGCAAACAAAGACCTAATCTAAATTGTGAAGGGAGATTCTGTCCCATATGCTCCCTGTTTTTTGATCAAATCATTTATTATCTTGGGGTTTTTTGTGCATGAGGAGAAGGCAAATATAAAGAGCATGGTTTCTTCTCTTTTTAAAGATTAAAATAAAGATATAAAATTGCTGCCCATGTGTATCTTTACTTGAGGCTAAAAAGCACAGAGAGAACACACTATTGAAGGGAAACAAAAAAGACATTGACTAGCTCTATTATCACTCCCAGCCACAGCCTTGAACCCTGCTTCCTTCAAGCAGCTAATGCCCAGATCTGCTATGCAGCATCAATGAAAACTCATTTTCTGACTTCCGAGCAAAGGGGCAAGGCTTACTTCTAGAAGAAATACTAAAGCAGTGAAGCCTGCAGCTATGCCAAAAGATCATCTTGTGTTTGCCAGGCAAGACAGGTGTGTGAAAGAATCCTACACAATGGTCAAAGACAGACAAGTATTTAGTGGCAAGGAGAAAAAAATTGCAGAATTTACTGACAAGCTTTCCCAGTGCTCTCATAATGAATCATTCATATGCATGATCAAATTTTTCCTAGCAAGGGGTGAACCAGGTCAAAAACATTTTCCATGAAACCCTTTCGCCTTAAACTTTTAACTATGTGTTGTTGCTTTTTAAATAATGATCCAACATACAATCCTTGAATTTCTCCTTTCTTGCAGCAGAGTACCATAATGTCATGATAAAGCATCTCAAAAGATTTTTAGGTTTTGAAGATAAAAAAGTTTAGGTAATTAGCTAAACTTTACAATGGTTATACAAGGCAGTCTTCTTGACAATTGTAGTAACTACTCTGAGCAAGTAACAGTAGAAACACAGTACTAGAAAGCAGAATTGTGATAATGGCTTACAATAGCTTTGCACAAATCAGTTACAATCTTTCCATAAAACAGATGCAGTGCCATTTGAGAGGTGGCACAAACAGCAAAACAAAGCATATATAAAACACATTAAAAAACACTTTACAGAACCCACTCAGTATTACAGACTGCACCATAAGAAAAGGAAATCAAGAGTTCTGCTATATACTGCACAATTACAAAACTAAGCTGTTTGGTTTACAAACTTGACTAGATAGAAAAGCAAATAGAAGGATGCACTCTCACCTTTGTTTCACAGGGCCATAGACAGGGCAATTAACCAGCAAAAGCAACATCCAACAGGGATGGAACTTGAACCCAGAAAACCAACTCCAATCCAGTGCTTTAGTCATTAGAACACATTCCCTCCTTGCAATCACATACTAAGTAAGAATTAAGCTGGTAGCAGCCAGTCACCATTGTGCTCCAAACACAGGACTAAGTGATGTATGCAACTGGCTTAGGTACCTGACTGACACCGGGTTGAAAGTAAATAGCACCTTACAAATCCCAATTCGCTCCATAGCCCAATACCACCTTCTTTGTCTGGTTTTAAATAAGAATGTTCACATTACTTCACCTCTCCATCTTTTAAATATGTAGCAGACTGAACTGTATTCAGCAACACTCCTTGTGGACTCCAGCTGAACTTGTATCTCAGAGGATTGTCAGAGTGCTCCGGAGCTGGCAGGCCACCACAGAAAGAAGTGTAGGATATAACCTGTCAGATTTATCCACAGGAAAGAAACAGTCAAGAGAAGACAGACCAGGATGTAAACGGCACAGAGCTACCCTGCAGAATCCCCATTACTTCTTAAAATTTCTGTTGACATTATCCCCCAAATGGGCCAAATTAGAAGAACCTACAGTGAAGAGGGGAATACAAAACAATTTCACTGAGCAACAGTATCAAGCTGTCCCACTGTTCATAAAGGAGAGGAAACCAAAACATACACTGGGGCATGGCCATCTGAATTGAAAAAGTAAAATGTCCAGCATCTGTCACACATCAGTTACACATTAGTAGCTCCCAAATTCCAAGCACCAGAAAAAGTAAAATGCCCAGAGTCTGTTATACCTCAGCTGGGGTTAAAAGAACAACTTTACTAAGAGAAATTTGGCAGAACTACCTGCTAACCTTACCGTAGCACCAACTTCTTTTGCCTTGTCAATGCATTCCATTGCCAACATATGGTCAAGACCAGGATCCAAACCCATTTCGCTGACAACTGTAATACCAGCAGTTTCTACACTAAAAATAACAGAAATACAGAGCCATCAGAATATTCTTATATTTTCAATATATTGTTACTGGCCTTTTATTCCGTAACTCTGTCCAACAAAAGCCCAGTGAATCTTCCCCACAGTAAATTCTGGGCTCTGTCTGTCTTGCAGAAAACAAAAAAAAAAACAGAAATAGATGTTGGAACCTGAACAGTGACAACTGTCTAAGAGCTTTCTAACTTTTGTTTCTCTTACTTCACTGCAAGACCTAGGGGCTGGTGGAAAAAGTAATTCTTACCAGCTATTTCACATCACACATTCTCCTGGACAGTGCTATAATACAGGAAGGTAGTAATGCAGAGGGCAGCACAGAGATAGTCATAATTGCCCTGAAGAGCTCCTGGAGGTGAGAGGGACTGAAAGGTCTACTTTCCTAAATTGTAAGTATTAGGGTTTTCTTTCTTTTTCCTAATAGTTACCAACATTCCCAGAGGAGCTCACTTATCACCACAAACTGAGGATTTATTTTATTTTCAAAATCACTTTGTGTTTTGACAAATGAGAAGAGCCTTTTCTTTTTCTCTTTTTTTTTTGTTTTCTGAAAGCATGACATGACCTCAGCAAGAAGGGGAGGAGGGCCCCTAAATCTCCCTCATTGTCTGCAACACTGGTTCTCTACCTTTCTAGTTTTTCTGTTTTATCTTTTGTAAAGACACAGCATGTACAGTTCTCATCTCACTTGAATGTACTTCAGATTTTCCTATACCATGACTAAGAGGACCACCCAGATGAAGCTCCATGCCAAAACAACTTCCAAGTACATAGTAAGTAGGACAACAGAAAGATTAGAACAGTTAGAGCTGTCACCTTGTCACTGTCAATTTGAGAATAATACAGTGTGCCTATCCAAAAGAAGGGCATGAAGAAGGAGATTACTGTAGATACAATAAGCCAAGAATGAGTTTTTAGTAGAGGAAGGCAAAGGATGACAAAGAAGCTTGCTGGTAGAATAGGACAGCCCAGCTGCTCAACTTAAACATCAGATGATCCTGACAGGTCTGAGGGGAGAGGAAAAGGCACATTAATATGAAACAAGATGATGCATGCAGGAAAGTACATTCCAGTGTTTAGAGCACTAGTATAATGAGGTTGGGGTATGCACTCATTGCTCTGCTCTGCCACATGCACCTTTGGGGAAAGCTACTTAGTCCTCCAGCACAGAAAGGAAAGAAGAAAAAACGTAGAAAACACCAATTCACACCAAGCATTGCAGGTGTAACAGACTGCAAAATATTTAGATAATGCACTAAAGAAGAAAGCAAAATCAGGGAGATGCTACTGTCACACCTACCTCTCCTGGAGTTCTTTCATAGCTGGTGTTAAGTAGCTGGCTGTTACCAAGTTCACTTTGCTCTCAATACATTTCTTAGCAACAAAAGGATGTGCTGAATAAGGTAGCAAACTACAAATGAAGAAGAATTATGCAACATCAAACTTCAACCAGTTACTTACGCTGTCACTAGAAAGACACTCGCAAATGTTTTTTGTATGCCCACAAAAGAGCTCAAGTAATAGCTCAAAAAAACCAGTCATACCCTGAGCAGTTTCATACCTTCATAAGTGAAATGCTACCCTATCAGGACAGCATTGTTATCTGCACTCAGAATAGGGCACCAAATAATATGGGAGTCATTCTCGAAACAGCATCTTTTGTCACACTTCTCTGTAAAACAAACCACTGACCTCTTTCCAAAGCCACCTTCTGAACAGCCATGGCTGCAAAACCACGCCTGTGAAAGCTTGCATTACAAAGCTCTTGCTGAAGTACTTTGTGAAAAGCATGCTCTACATAGAATGACAACAACACTCATGACATCCACGGCAAAAGAAACAAAAAGGCAAGGACTATGAAGTTATTTCCTTCACTGTATCAATACCTGGAATTAATTCTTTCTTAATGGGATATTCAGAAGAAATGACCAAGGTGTCAGAATTCTGTCTCCTCTTATGAACATACACATTTGATCCCAGGGACACATATACTTAAGGATGCAACTGGCCCCTCACAAAAATGCTTGTGGAAGGGAGTCCACATAACTAGTGAACACTTCTGAAGAGATGCTGCAGACAAAACCCCTTTTAAAGGCCTGATGCCGTGCTACATGAGAAGGCACCAGCCAGTTACAAATATGACCCCAGTTCTTGGCCATTAAAAAAAAAAAGTTACTGTATTGATTTAGACAGTCAACTAGGAGAAAGAAGCAGCACGACTTAGTTTTGAGCCTATCATGTTTCACACAGAATTCTGACCTGATCACAAGGTCATGTTTCTTCACCAGAGAGGACAGCTTTCCCTCATGCTTAAGGACATCCATATGAACTGAAGTAACATTGCTGTATTTTGATGTCAGTTGTTCGAGTTGCTCCTTCATGACAGATACTGTTTTAAAAGTAAAATGCATAAACCATTACCTAAAGATGAAGATAAGTCCTAAGCAAACCCATGTATAATTGTGCTATATTTCCCAAAGTTGCAGGGATGTTTTCCTTCACTAACAGTTGAGAAATCAGGCATAAAGCACCTTACTTCCCCTAAATAGTCAATTATCAATTGCCAGTGTCAAACCAGTTATAACTCAACAATAAGAATCTACAAGGAATATTTACTTTCAGAAGTAAAGAACCACTCACTGCTAAATTGCGTAATGAGAACAGACTTGCAACTCCCAAGCTTTGTGGGAGTACTTAACAAAAGTTTTAACTGCAGTTTTCCTATCAGCAGACTAAGTCAACACAAATTATTCACACAAAATTAGAAGTTATCTGCCTTCTTTTCCACTTTATTGAAATATTGTATTGCACTGACTCTTGAGGGAAGATTGCAGCAGAAAAATTGTATGCCCAACATGTTTTAAAAGTAAACCATGTTTGGATTAGCATCATCCTGCTGGAAAACAATCATTTTCAATTAGTGTAACAATTTATCTTGAGGCCTAAAGTATTTTAGGTTACTATGTGGTACATATTTTTGCCTGGTTCCAAAACAGTTACTTCTCTAACCTGGCCAATTAAATTCAGAGGTGAAGTAATCAATCAGTTTTTGATTGTAGTATCTATTTCTGCAAAAGCTCAGACTACTTCACTGAAAAGCAAGAAGCTGACTAGAAGTTCAAGAGGGAAAAAGTTCAAAGAGGAAAATTTTTTATTTTTTTTTCAGGCTGTGTTTGATTTAAGTGAGACAGCAAAACCTTAACAAGTTTCAAGGTCTAGATGAACATGCAAGTTCAACACAGCTAACTAACAGATTGAGTAAACAAACACATGCTCAGAAAAACTTACTCCATCCCTCATTCTACATAGCCATACATTTCTAGATAAATCTGGTTTAAAAATAAATCTTTCAAAAATTCTATTTCAATACACTATAACAGAATTCCTATTTACAACAGAGTATAGTTTAATAGTTTAAAGTAAAAACAATTCACATCATTCACTATTTTTAACATAACAAAGATAGAAGCATTATGCTTTAGCTTAGGTCAAATACGACTAAAAGGCCCAGATTCAATCTGACTAGTTTTAATATTTCACTATGGCTTAGTCCTACCAATCATGCATACAATAATATCATAACTAAATTATTATACTCTTATAACTAAACATAACTAAATTCTTATAATTATAAATTATAAGAATTATAATTAATTATTATAAATCCAGTCTCTGCCTGCTTTCACTTCCCTACCATTATAAGGAAAGCAGAACTGAAAAAGAGATCCATAATAACACAGCCACTATTTGCCACATCTGACTGGTTTCCTGCCCCAGCTCACCACACTGACAGCACAAAGCAGAGGGAACCAAGCCAGGAATAAGGAGTGGCCAAAGAAGGAAGCAGATGGGGTACAGGGTTATGGAGAATTAAAAGCATCTGTGCCTCTAAGTTAGGGCCTTATTTCCTTATGACCTTTCCACACTCAATGGGAAATAAAGATTGCCAGATGGTGATTCTCCATACCCTACTAAAAAAAGTGTGCTGAGACTTTTCTGCTAGGCAAAATCATCTACAAATTCAAACTAAAAAAAGTTGATTACATGAAGGTTTCCTGATTAAGGTTTCCAACATTTGGATTTAAAGTGGTGTAGCCTGACAGTAGGAAACCAAATATGGCACTGTGATGTGCATTTTATGCTTTCTGCACATAGTTGCCTGCTGTCAAATATTAAACAATATCTTTGTGTCTCTTTCCTTCCGAGCGTGTGCTGTAGAAATTGCATGTTTTTAAGCTACCCAGATAAGAGGCACCTCCTATGTTTGCTCAGTGCTTGGCATGGCAGATCTTCCAGTTCACCTGGTTTCCCTTCCTGCTACTGTATTGCAGGAATTAGGTGTAGCCTCTGTACTGATGAGGGGATGTTCACTGCACATTGCTGTAATCCTTCCCTGTTCACCATCTCAGGCAGTACTGACAACCAGGGTACAGCTTTCTTAGAATTCCCCTCTTCTTCCTAGTAAATCTTCTCCCAGGCGTTAAAAGTACTATGGTTATCACCATGAAGGGTATCAAAAGCAGCCAAGTATGAAAATAGCATGAAGGGAAAAAACCCAAACCAAATCAACAACAAAAATCAACAGAAAGAAAACCACTTCCCAGCACAGTATCTTTCAGGCAGCCTTTGTTTTAAATCTGAAGTCACAGAAGTCAGAATAAAGTCATCATTAAGAGTACAGAAAACAGTTACTGAGATCCCTAGCCTGAAACATGTTACAGATAAAACCAAAACAGAGGAATAAAGAAGCAGGCATGATTATGATCAGAGTCAGAGGTCAGAGTCTGAAGTTTTACCACCATGACACTGGTTATAACAACAGCAGAGACTCATACAGATATCTATAAAAACATTTTCATCTTCTTGTTGTTTGAGACTGAAAGCACAGCCAAACAGCAACTGACTGACTAGCTACAAAATCAATCCCAAACCCAAAGCAGGAAAAAATACTTCCAATTTCCCTACAGGATACACATGCATTTTTAACGTGGCTATGTCATTTTCAAAACAATTATATAAACCCAAAATGCTCACAAAGCTATAAAATCCTTTTGTGCTGTGCATAATAACAAAGATTTTCTTTATCTGTTCTCAGAATGACATCATTTATTATTTATGAGAAAGGTTCTGCCACATTAGCAAGTTTCAGTAAGACATAATTTTGTAATGAAAATAAACAAATTCTTACTTACCAACTGTGATGTCAATGTTTGAATCTCTAGTGAGATACTCAAGTACAGGGCCAGAAACATAGCCAGATCCAAGCAATAAAACCTTCTTCTCATCACCCATCTTTAGTGACTGAGCCTGTTCCCTAGAAGGTGTTACAGGCAAAATTAGAAACCACACAGAAGGAAACTGTAAGCTGCTAAGGTTAACAGAAGAAGTATGTTTTAGTAAGTCTACAAACCAAGAGCTCTATTCAAACCAAGAGTCAAGCTCCTAATTAACTGATCCAGGACCATCTAGTACTTCTTCCATTCTTCTCCTGTATAACTTCTAATTTCTTTCCTCTAACGTAAACATGACCAATCCATCAACATCTCTGCTGCTTCTCCAGTTGTTAGTGGTTGTTCATCAAAATTTTCCTCAGTTGCATCTTTTCCAATGGCCCAATTCCTGCAACCTGATTATGTGAGGACCACCAAGCTGTCTATCTCATTCTGGGCTGTTAGAAAGGGATTTCAGTCTGTCTTGCTCTCTTTACATCACAGGTAACTGTTAAAGTACGTAAAACCATTCTGGTGAAAGTGTAGTTTGTGTAAGTCATACTGGGTTCACATTAGTCCATCATAGGAACATGATTGTCAATAAAAGTCAAATAAAAGTTAATGCCCAATTAAGAAATCATCATTGCAGACAAGGATTCAGATTTGAAAACCACCATACATACCACTCCTCTCCTAAATAAATTTCAGATTTCAGCCTGTTCAAAAGA
>VYXB01010048.1:158957-242677 GCA_013397135.1 Pachyramphus minor | reverse complement strand
GGGAGGTGCGGCGCTGCGTGCAGCGGTACGGGGCGCCCGCCGGCTGCCGCCGCCTGGCCGCCTACAAGCTGCTCAAGGAGGTGACGCTGCTGCAGCGCCTNGCTGGGGCTAAGCCGGTCCCCCCCGTGTTGCCCCCGATGTCCCCCGGCGGCCCCGACCTGCCCGGCGTTGGCAGCGGCGTCGCCCCGACCGACCGTCGCTTGTACTCTCCCGCAGCTGCACGGTCAGTGCTATGAGAACAGCGGAGATGCTGAGCTACGGGTCACAGCCATGCTGGAGCTGGGATCCCCCCTGGAGATGATTCAGCTCCTGCAGACCCCCTGGGAGGAAAGATTTAAAGTAAGGAAACAACATAAAAGGAGGTTTATCAGTCGGTTTTAGACCACAAACTGGGTAAATGCGAAGAGCCGGTGGTGCCTGCTGGGGCAAAGGGGATTCTCCTGCTGACCCTGTGCTCCCGCAAATTGTCCGTAAATCGTTTCGCTTTTCTCTCCTTTTAAAACGCGTTAAAACAGCCTGGCGTCTCATAGGTAAGTTTCTTTCTCTCTAGAGCGAAGTTAGAACTACATCTGGGAGGGGGTAGACACAAATTCGTGCTCAAGGCTGGGGTGGTGGTTAATACCCGCTATTACACTATATCGTTAGTTTTTCCTCTGTATTATATATATGCAGAGGGACTTTGGTAGCGAGACCCCTCGGGAAAGCCACCTCACTGCACTCCAAGTTGTTTGATGTGTGTTAGCTGTTTGAGGCAGCAAGCTGAGCAACCTGTCCCTCACCATGTTTTGTGGTGGTTCTGATCTTAGCCCTTTAGGTATTACTATAGTACAGAAACCACCGAACTGCTTTTTTCCTGCTGTAGGTGCTAGGATTGAGGCCCTGCTAGAGACGTCTACCTTGCCTCCTAAGCATCCCTCATAGGGACCCATATACTGCCCAGGAACATGAATGACTTGTGACGTGGCACTTATTTTGCTTATAGCTTGCATTACAATTTATCTCAAGGGCTCAGCTGGGGGTTCACTATTACTTGTTCGGGTTCCAGGAGGAAAGAGACCATCATATCGGAGCATGGGTATCTTAATGTCAGCAAGAAATGCTTTGGGCAAAATAAAAGCACAACAAAAGTCCTGAAATAAAATCACTGTCTGCATGAGGTCCTTAATGTCGAAGAGGAGCCTTGCCATCCAAGCCAGAGGGGGAGTGTGGCAACTGTGCTCACTCAGCTGTGAGATGTGGAGCTGCGATTCTTATGATTGCTTCACTAAACAAGTTAAAATAGCATCAGAGCTTCCAGAGTAATTTCTCTTGGCTTGTGGGGTTCTACTTCTGCTTACGGACAGTTTCGTACTGGCTTCTACATAGCTTTCCTAGCACCTCATCTTCTCCAATGTGCCAAAGCCTCCTGTAGAGCTAGAAACTCATGATGCTGGATTAGCTGATGGTAAGGTCTGGTACAGTGGCATTGAAGATTTTAGTAATCTCTTGACTGATGAAGACACTAATTCAGAATTTACACTGGTACTGTCTAGTCCTGTTTCCTAATTAGGGCGTCTAAACATGCGGGATTCCCCTGTGATGAGCCACATCAGATAGCAGAGATTGTGCGAGGGAAAAAACCCTCGCGCCTGCACAGATCGCTATCGGCAGCAGTGAGGGGTGGTGTGAGGCTGCCTGGCACACCTAGCTGAGGATACAGTTTGTCTGATGCAGGGCTCCTGATTCTGAATGAAAACTGCTGCAAAAAGGTACTTGAGCAAAATGCTGGCGCAGAATAAATGCACTCTTCTAGCTCTAGTTTATTTAAAAATCATTTACTGAGCTTTCTGCTTGGTCAGGTATTGTCTGACCTTTCCCCACTGCCAGAAAGTTGACATAAAAGCAAAAGAACTGGCAGTAAATATGTTGTGTGCTTTGACTAATTCTTCAGAAGCACGATTGTGTGCCCAAATTCATATTGCTGAGTGATGCATCAAGGCGTAAATCTGGTATTAATGATCATGGAGCCTCAGTCTGTATGGAGCAGCATGAGGGAAGGGAGGAGAATCTATTAATTCTATGCCAGAGTGGGAAAAACCCTTCTGATTTCAGCTAGCAAATCAATATAGCTCCTGAAACATGAAGACTGCTATTGTTTTCCTCACAACTCTGTCCTCTAGTTCTTCTAACTGCAAATGCCTCTTTTTATATACACACATTTTTAAAAAATGTTGCTAAACTACTTACCAGTCAAATCATGTGGCAATGTTGATAATAAATTTTGTAGCATACATATAATTACCTTTTAAGTTCTATATGCTTTTTTTCCCTTTTAATTTCATTGAATGCACTGTCCTTTGTTCTACTTCCAATTTAATAGCTGTTTTTCATCTGTTTTTTCCGTGCATATTCATCTTCTCTTTCTCAGATTTGCCTCAGTCTTGTGAAACTGCTCTTTTACTTGGCACATTCCCCCCTGGGTTCAATAGTCCTCTTGGATTTCCAGCCGAGACAGTTTGTTATGGTGGATGGAAACCTAAAAGTGACGGACATGGATGATGCCAGCACTGAGGAGCTGTCATGCAAGGAAGATAATGACTGCACACTTGACTTCCCTACCAAAAGCTTCCCTCTCAAATGCTCTGCAGTTGGGAAATGCGAAGGAATAAATGAAAAGAAGAATCTTTTCAATGCATATCGGTATGTCCAGCTAGATGGGGGAAAATCTGGGGTGGTTGAGCTCACACTCTGCCATGTAGCCTCTAACATCTTGTATTTCTTCCATGCGGTGATTCCCCTCAAAGGGTAGTTAAGGATCACTTTGAAGCAAGTTATTTTCCTTATAAGGCAGAAAAATAGTGCAGTTGTTGTCTGGTGAAAATGAAGGCATCTTTCTTCTGGTGCTCCCTTTTGCCAATGCCCTCTGGAAACTTGCCCCAAAGCTTGCACGTGTGAATTTGCTGTTTGCCAAACAAGCCCCAGTGCTTGACATCCACGGGCTGTGTTTGCTGAAAGCAGTGGTAGCATGAGCTACCTGCCAAAGCCCACCAGCTTTGAGTCCCTGTTGGGAACAGGCAGGCTAACTTTTCCCTTGGAGAGACTGTGGGCACCTATGGAAGAGTAATAGAACAGGTTAACAGTCAAGGGTTAAGGTTAGGCTGCAGCATTCCATGTAGGCCATCAGCTGAAAACACAGGGGCTTCTGCTCATCATTGGTGCTTGGCAGATCACGTAGTGGGAGGAAGGCCACTGGATAGTGGGTAGCTGGACAGTTACACAGAAGGACTTAGTAAGGGAGCCTGAATTTTCAGGATTCAGTGTTACCAGGCAAATCCCTGCACTGATTACTGCAGCCTTACAGTTGCACTTGTCTCTTGTGCACTTGTCTCCCTAGAACAGGAGTTTTGTGGAAGGGTCAGAAAATGAGTCATCCCGCCTTTCCGGGGGCAATAAGAATGCTAAACCTTTTCAGGGCAAAAGAAAGGTCTTGCATGAGTCTTCTTTCATACTGGTTTTGTTTTGTTTGGTTTTTGTATTGGGAAATGCATTGCTTAGTGTACAAAAATAGCTCAGGGAATGAGGGGACACTTCATTGCATGAACCTTTCCAAGGTAAATTTCATGTGGTACTTCGGCAGCATGCTATGCTGCAAGGACCAGGCTTTCAGCCCAAATCACAGGAACCATCTGTGAGGCACCAAGATGTGCTCAAACATAACTTTATAACCAAAGCAGATTTACCGGTTGCATATGGATAATCAAGTCACGGGAAAATGCAGACAACTTAATCACCAGGGAAATTAAGCTACTGTATTCTAATCAGTCTGTGGGATTTTTTGCAGGTATTTTTTTACCTATCTCTTGCCATACTCTGCACCACCAGCTTTGCGACCCCTTTTGAGTGATATTCTGAATGCAACAGGTACCAGCTAATACTCATAAATTTCTTTACTGGAACTAAAAGGTATTTCACGGAATTATTTATCTTTGTCATTTTTTCCCTTAAATGTAGGTGATTTACGATATGGGATAAATGAAACCGTGAAAGCTTTTGAGAAGGTTTTACATCTGTACAAGTCTGGGCTCTATCTGCAGAAAAGACCTCTTCTTTTAAAAGGTACCTGATTTTGAATGCTTTAAGTAGCATAACTACTGAGGGAGTGAGGAACTTGGTAACTGGTCAAATTCTGATCTCCCATACATTCAGGCAGTGTATAGTCACTAGAAAAAGAACCAAAAGTGTCTTTTTTTGAGCAGCCTTTTGTTGTTTTTTCATGAGAGCTATGCATGATTGCATTGCTTTGCAAAGTAGAAGCACTGCAGACAATCTGGCCTACAGATGGACGTGTGCTTCTAAATACTCCTCTCACAATGAGCACCCATGTTTCAAGTGACTGTATTTGGGATAGCTTAAGCAACTAAACCAGAGTAGCAAACTGAGTGTCCCCCATCTCTTCTTGGGATCATCTTATCCTGTGGACCAATAGGTCAGTTTTCTGGGCTGATACTGAAACTTCCCATTTCACTGGGTGGCTTCTGTCTGCTGAGCATAAATTATTATGGGAACATACAGTGGGGAAGCAACAACACTGAGATGAGTGTGGCAGGGTGACTGGGACCTCGTGCCCTCTGAATTATTTTTTTTCTGAAAACCATTCTATTGGACCTGTGGATGGATAAATGAGCCTTTATGAGATGCATCCCTCTGAAAAGGAACCATTTGGTGGTAGAGAGATGAGGCTGATGAAAAGGAAGTCTTTGAAAGTTCAGTGGTTACTGTGGTTTGTATTTTCCTGAGAGTTCACCTGAGATGATGGGGAGGTGATGGTTTGCAGAAGGAAATCTCTTTGCATATGAAAGAAGTAGAATTTGCAATGTTATGAACAAAGATACCTGGTCATTTGCTTGGAAGAACAAGCAGCTTTAACAAGAATTACTAGTATTTTCCAACAATACCTACCTGTTGGCTTCACAACTGGCCCAGTAGGAGTGTGCCAAAGTGATCGCCATCCTAGAGGTGTGGGAAGGTGGGGAGAGACTTAGCAGTCAGTGAACAATAGCCTGAGCAGCACCTGCTCAAGCTTGTCAGGTCTTTTGTCTTTTGTCTGGTCTCCTTGTCAGGAGCAGGATCTGGCCTCCCTTTCCCACACTGTGGTTCTTAAATCCCCTGATTCTGTGGGTGGCAACCATGATGGGTGGGTCAGCATGTGCCCCATGTAGCTTGGTGCTGGTTCTGTGATGAGCTGCTTCTGCTGTGGAGGCTGGGGTGTAGGATAGGCTACTGTGAGGTTGGCTTCCCCAGATAAGAAATGGAGAGCCTGTGTATTTGTGCAGCAGCCTCCTTTCACCCACCCCTATGGTTGCACTTCCGTTCCTTTACCCTTGAGAACTCTGCCCCCTCTCCTACATCTGTGGGGGAATTGCTGTCTTGTGCTCCACAGCAGAACTAAAAGGCAGGATTTGGGTTTCTTTTAACATTGCAACTCCACCTCCACTCAGGTCAGTTCAGTCTATCACTATCACATTTCTTTTGAGAGTTTTGTTGAAGTGCAGCTCACTAAGTGTGTAGCGTAGCTAGTCACCGAAAGTGCAGTTTTCTTTCTGTTCCCAGACTACATCTCCCTGAAGGGTTTCCGAACAGTGGAAGGAGAAGACTACAAGTGCTGGCCCTCCTACAGCCACCTGGGATGCCTGCTGTCCATTCACAGTGCCGAGGAAGCTGCTGCAATTTGTAACTCCCAGTCACAGTGTCAGAGCTTTATCGTCACCCAGCAGAGGACGTGGACAGGTGAGTGTGACAGTGTGCACTGCCACGTGGAGTGCAGTTTTCCTCAGTTGTGAGTGGGAGTGATGCTGCTGCCTGCTTCCATAGTGCCTTGAGTCTGCAGGTGCATGTAAAAGCTGCCTTCCTCATTCTCCAGATCAGATGGCTGCCACTGTGGGCATCCAAAAATTCCTCAAGTGTTTTTTAGGGAGACACAAGGGAAATTACATTCTCCTTCTGCACCTTTCTCTACTAATTTTGTACAGGACTGCTAGATATTGTGAAACAGTTACTTATTTCTTGCAGAGATGGCTTCACTTTGGTGTTAGGCTAAACAATCCCTGTGGTAGGGATACTTTGCAAAGCTGTGGGGTTTTTAGAGATGAAAGAAGCCATGTAAAAGAACGCGGTTACTATTGTTATAATTAAAAGAATCATAGCATACAAGCTGTTATCCCCTTTATCAAAACTAAAGCCCCAAGCCAAGAGATTTCCAGAATGTCCCTGTAATTAGCTCTGATTATAGCCTCTTACAGCTAGTATGTTTTCAGAATTATTATAAATTATCTCATTTAGCTGACACTTCAAGCGTGAGCTAAATTATTTCTTAAAGTGAAACACTAAATGAGGTAAATGAGTGTTTTCACTCACAAGGGTGCTGAAGAATCACGTTTTGTCAGCTCACATGACACCTTAAAAAAAAAACCCAAAACTACCAAAAATGCAGCTTTTCTGTGCGCTTGTGTGCAATTGGCATGTGGTGAACTAGTGACATAAGAGTGCTTGCACGGATGCAACATAAATCTCTTTGAGCCGGCTTTACACCAGCAATGGATTGTGTGAGCTGTGCCTAATACATCTCATCTGGCTCCCTCACGGGGCAGCTGTTGGTTGCTGTGTGTGATGCCTGCCTGGAAGGAATCCTGCTTGACGTGGCAGTGAGGATGCAGGAGAGGCACATGGGACAGAGACCCTTTCTGCAGCACCTGGCTCGGGTGCTGATCCCTGACATCCCACACCACGTCTGCAGTCTCAATCCCTTCCTGGTGTTTTTTCTTCCTCACAGTTTTACAGCTCGTCTTTGCAGCCAAAGATGCAAAAAGTGTGTGGCTGAGATGCTGAGGGCCTAAGTTTGCCAGCTGGATTAATGAGAGCTGTGGGAATGTGCTAGTCCCTCTTAGGGCAGCTTGGTAAAGCAAAGCAAGATGTAGAAGCCTCTAGGGCTGGATGATGCATTCCTTGTGCACACTCTGTGAGCATCTGGGGTTTACTGGGGGTGTAAAACACATCTATGGCAGGGCAGAGTGACCCTCTCTTAGGCAAGCAGTGTGTTCCTGTGTCTGTTGCAATAAATAGCATGGGTCAAGGTGAACCGATCTCCTCTATTAAACTTGCGTTTTTATTTCCTTTCCAGGACGCCCACTCGCCTCATTTCAGAGTAGCTGGACTGATTTAATACCAGATACTAATGCTGTAGCCTATATTAAACGTTCAGCTTCCTCAGGGGAAGGACTTTAAAGACAATGAGATCACATAAAATGATCCTTGGAGGAACAAACCGCTGGGGAGAATTTCATCTGCTGGAAAGAATGACATATTTTATTTTGCTTTGGGATGGGATCTCCCTGCCAGCTCAGATAGAGTCAAATGCTGCTGTCTCCTTGATCAAAGCTCAGATTTCTCATTGCTGCTCCGCTAGCTTATTTTCTGTTCCCGCACTGCTGTTCCACATAAATGGTCCCAGTTTTAGTCAAATGTCGCTAGACTGTGCAATACTTAGCTTTGCTGCTTTGGCCAGCTTGTCAGTCAAGAAATAGAAATAGCTGCAAGGGATCCAGCTTGGGTAGGCTTAGTTATTTCAGTCACCTCCAAAAACCTATGGATAATGCACTTTCCAGAAGGCAACAGCTCTTTCTGCAGCCACTGACTGGGATTTCATACCACTGCAAATGTAAAGGATGGGATTTCAGTGATGGGGCCAAGGGTGCAGGGTGGGGATCCTTGACTGGAGGTTGATGATGGGGGTGGTCTTCCAAGGAGGGTCCTGATTCCTCCAGTGTAGAGGAGGGAAGTGGTGTATAGGTCAACTCTGGATGCAGGATTGGGGTTTGATCCTATGTGATTTCTAATACCAGCTCCCATGTATCAACCGTGAAGGTTTTTCTCTGTTACTTTCCATGAAAGAGCGAGACATTCAAATTATTTATGCACAAGGTGTGACTTTGTATGATAAAGAATGACTTTATTCTAAGCATGCTGTGAAAAGTTTTTTTTTCCCTTTAATTGTCTAAGTCTTTACTGCAACCAAATGAACAAATGTGTTTCCCACCTTTATCTCACCTAGCATCACCCAGTCCTGAGGCCAACCTGTGAGTGCTTTAAGCAGTGTATGAATGCTCCTGAGCCTCTCAGACACTTAGGTCTTGGAGGATGCTCTGTGACTGTGCTAGCAGGCTCCTAAGTGTAGAGGAGATAGTCTGGTCCCAAGAGCCTCCTGCAACTGCCCTTCACTAAAATTGTAGATGTGGCCTCTGAAAAATAGGTGAGGGTTAGTTTAACTTCAGACTGTAAGAGATGGCAATGGCAGTGCATGGAAGCAGTGACCATACAGTACCTTGTCTGCTGTAGCACCGTCAGGGAAAGCCCAGATGGCCACTGACCTCATGCCTTATAGGGAGAGTCCCTGGCCTTGTGCAGGAGAGCCACGCTGCAGCATCTGTGTGATGCCATGCGGTTTTCTGGTTAGCCCACACTGTAAATGACAGGTTTTGGGACACAGCCACTGGCTCCTTGTAGCCTAGAGCAGTGTGGCCATTTCCTTGTGGGATCTTGTAGCAGCTGGGGAACCCCTGGACAAAGGTGCCTGAGCTCTTCTCTGGAGTTGTGCTGTGGTTTTGATGGTCTGGCCCTGTATGTCCTAGTGCAGGACCTCACCTTTCAGCTCATTAGTAGTCGATTAACCCACAGCAATGCCACTGCATGGGGGCTTTCTCATGCACTGTAACCCCTGCTGCTTACTCTGGGTCTTGAAGACTCTGATAGTGATACCAATTAATAAGAATTCCTAGTTAGCACAACAAGAAAGCTTTTAGTGGTGGCCACATTGCTGCAGGCTTTGTGAAGGCAAGGCCTTTTAAATGGACAGCCACAGACCACTCTCTCCATTACAGTGGATCCTGTGGAAGTTGAAGGAAAAGACCTTCCAGGGGGTCTGCTATTGTTTTACTTCAACCCCACTGAGCAGAGCTTCAGGCATCTGCTGTGTGGTGCTCCACATTAGCAAGAGGTAATGGGAGTTTATGCCTTATCTCAGCCTCCTGAGACACACATCAGAAATATTCACCTAAGCAAGGGCAAGGGACAGCCTGGGGTCATTTCAGAGAGGAAGAAACAGAATGTAGAACTTGAAGTGATTCCAGTTTGTGCTAGAAAGATCTTCCCATCTTAAAAATAACCCCCAGTTAAAAAAAAAAAAAAAAAAAGGTGTATTTTGTCGTGTGATGCTCCTTTCACATGGCAGATTTCTCTGTCAAGTTTTCACTGTAGGTTGCCTGCCAGGCAGTCAGGTCCAACCCCTCAGCAGATGGTGAAGGTGCAGGGTATGGCAGTGTTGCTTGGATAAATGTATCTTCCAACATCAAAGCTGCAGTTAGACCCTGGGAGCAGAGACCATGTCATCCTGTCTTAAAAGTTTTGAGCAGGTGTAATAGCAATAAACAAGTAATAATAATAATGATAAATAAATAAATAAAAGGAGAAGCTAGGCTCCAAAGTATCACAATGCTTATCTGCTGTTGCCAAAGCAAGTGGCTTTTGAAGGATGTTTAGACCACCCTCTGCAAATGAGTAGGGGCATTCTTAGAGCCTGTACCCTCATGAGCACATTCATCCTGCTAGCACAGAGGAACAACTAGGGCACAAGCATACCTTTATGTCCAATGCTGTTTATGTCCTAGAGCCTTAGAAGGTGCTGCAGATGTGCTGGCAAAAGTGTATGCACCGATTTTCCTTGTACTTCTGTGCAGCTCCCCGTGGCACTGGTGGTCATGCCAGCTTCAGTCTGATTTGGGGTGACATCCCACTGCAGCCCAATGGTGCCCATTGAATGCTGGGTGATGCAAAATGTTTTCTCACCCTACCGCATCTGGAACTATAGTTTGACATGTGTTTGATGAAACACAGTCTCTGCAAAAAGCAGTTCCCACCCTGCTTTTTCCCAGCTTCTTGCTGTTATCATCTGTTAAGAAACTTTTACCAATGGCTGTGCCAGTTCAAAAGCATGTGGGGTTATTTCTCTGCTAGCCTGCAGAGAGCAGCTTGTGACCCCCAAGGTTCAGGCAACTCACTAGAAGTTCAGATGCAGCTTCTATGCCAGGTCTGTGTGAAGCACCCAGAGTAATAATAACCCTAAGGGGAGACTACAGGAGCAAGCACCTTCTCCACAGCTTTTGGGCCCCTGTGGTTGTTTTGTAGTGTGCCATCTTTATGTCCCATCTCAGTTAGTCTTTATTCATCCTATCCTTTTATTAAATTATAACTATCTCAAGCAACTTTAGACTTTCAATGCCAGCGAAAACTTCAGTGCACACCTAAAAACTGCATTTCAGTGACTACAGTACATACAGACTCAGATACAAACATTTTCTGTCCTTAAAACTCCCGGTTGCTGGAGTCAATTTGTCTCTGCTATTGGTGATCAGTATTTGAGCCACCATTGTGGAATATGTAACAGAGGAAAGTGCTTGGAAGGAAACAGCAGGGGATCAATTGCAATGGAAACCATGTGTGCTGGAGGAATAATATTTACCTAAATGTGTCTATCACATCTTCCCAAAGGATGCTGCCTTTAGGAGAGGATGGATATGAAAATGTTGCTTCCATAGATAAAAGTTGGGAATAAAATTTTTTTAAAGACAAACTTTCATATTCTTAATTAATTCCATATTGTAATAACAGAGATAAAGCCACATCCATCAAGGATAATACCATGTAGTCCAAAGATATAAACCACAGTTTAATTAATAGCAACAGATGCTGCATTACTCATGTTCAGTATGTCTGCGCAGGCGTTTACATGACTGATGACTTCATGAGAGATCGAAAAGCAGAGCAAGAGAGGCAGAGCCCCGTATGGAAAACACAGCTCCTGGTGCATCAGGCAAGGTTCAAATACCAATAAGTGTCATACTTGTATTCTTACATGGTGTATTTTGCAAACTCGGATGCTCTAAGCAACACTCAAACAGATGAACTTTCAAGTTAGTTTGGGAAAAAAAAAAAAAAGAGGAATTCGTCACAGGCAGTTTTAAGTCCAAATCACACATCTGGATTGACATTGGTTTCTGTAAGGACTGCTATAAATTGATGTACCAAGGACTGATCTTTGTGGATAGAAGTCAGAGCACTTGGGCCCTACTGGGTCAAAAGAGCTGGTTTGGGTTCCAGTTTGAGGAATTAGAGAAGTGTAACTCCAGTATCCAGAATGGCCCATCATGATGGATTTGAAGGACTTCAGAGTGGATCATCCTCACTAACTATAGCACTTGCAGCAATCCTTCTCCTTGGTTTTATTGTCCCAGGGTACCCAAGTGCCACCACGGTGGAGATGGGAAGACTCACAGAGAAGAATTTTGTGAGGGGTAACCATGGGGCTTCTGTCTCCTCTGCAGCATGTACTTAGTCCAGGATGGTGGATTTTCTCTGAATTATAGTTTTTGGCTAGTGGGAAAATGTATCAGATTACTTCAGACAGGTCTGGGGGTACCAATGGGGGATGATAGCTGGAGGGAATGGCTGCCAGACTCCTCTGCTTGGAATTCAGCTCCTGGATCTGTGTGAGAGCTCCAGGCAAGGGCTTGTGCTTTGGGGCCTTTGGACCCTCAGCCCTTCTAGCCAGCCAACCCAAATGGCAGAAGTACTGGCTTCATTGGTAGGGAAGGCTTCTTGGCATAGGTTTGGAGGAGACAGAGATGCTGATAGCATTTTAAGATATATATGTGCTTGGCCTTTCTGGGTACCAAGTTATGTCCTTGGGCAGCTGATGTACCCACTACCTCAACTGCCCTATCCTCACCCACTCCCAAGTACCATAACCACTACTTTCCCCCTCAAATCTACACCTGGTGGCTGCACACTCAGATCTCTCCCTCCTGTCATTTACTCACCCCTGCCAGTCCCCAGCACACCTACTTGTTAACCTTTTGTAGACCCACACCCTCAACATCCACACATGGCCCCATAGCCTCTTGCTCTTGCAGCCAATATATAGAATCACAGAATCATAGAATCCTTAAGGTTGGCAAAGACCTCTAGGGTCACTGAGCCCAACCATTAACCCAGCACTGCCAAGTCCACACTAAACCATGTCCCTAAGTGCCACATCTACATGTTCTTTGAATGCTTCTAGGGACGGTGATTCCACCACTTCCCTGGGGAAGTAGTACCACATAGGTGTTGGTAAGTAGGACTGGGGAGCCCTTATTTCTATACTGTCAGAGGTGAAATAGCCCTGTGTGTAGCAGGAGGCCACATCTGAAAGGTGTAACCACAAGATCAGCCTGCCTTTGATTTGTAACCTCTCTTTTCATCTACCATTGATGGTTTTTAGATTAGCAATTGCTAAATACAATGCAGTAATAGCTTCCTGAAAACAACCAGGGTTAAAGCTGTGCATTAAAACCACATTGGCTTAACTATGTTGTATTAGTCACATGGTGTATCACACCTTCCAAATCCAAGTCTAGACAAGGCTACGGTAAATGTAAATGCCTACATTATGTAATGTTTGTCAGTATTTATCCATAAACCCCATCAAAATCAATAGAAGTCTCAAGTACTCTTTTTGGCTGAAATTTGTTGCCCTACTTAAAATACTGGAAATGTAAGATAGAGCCTCATAATGAAGTTAAACAACAGCAATCCCCAAAACTACCAAATAAACACCCAAATTTCCAAATTCTTGTATCTGTAAGTTATATCTCCTACATAATGTCTTTAGCAAGTGAACTGTTTTTCTTTGCTGGGAAAAACCCCCACTGCAAATTCCCTCACTACTTCAGATGACAGATCAGAGAGTTCAGGCTTAGATTAAAAGCTTGATAATGAAACCTGGGGACACATTATCATCACACTGGGTAGCCAGAGAGGTGGTTTATGAATGTCTTGGGAACACTGGGGTGCAAAGGAAATTCTCTTGGACCACCAATGGAAAATGCCATGAAACATTTTGGCATTGCTGTCTTGTCCGGTGCTGTTCCTCATTCACTTGGAGAGGGAGTCGTGTACTCCCACTCCTAATTAATCTTGCCCTTGTTTGTTTATTCTGATTCTTTAAATACACAAGAAACAATTCACAGTCCCTCCCAGCGGAGTAAATACCATGGTTTGCATTTTTCTGGGCTTGAATCTTTCACTTTGTCTAGAAAACTATTCTTACATGACTATGCCAATTAGTATCACCTCTGAAACAAAGCAGTGGCACCAACCTAAATTCACTTGTACTCTAGAGCACAAAACCCCAAAAGCATCAAACCCCAAAGTTTTACTGGCACAGCTAAAGGTCAGTTGAAGACGTACTCTGGAAGTTGTCTAATCATTGCAGTTGGTATGTTTGTTTGCTTGCTGTATGGAAACAACTATTAAAGCCTCTACCAAGACCCTTATAAATCAGCAAAATGTTCTTTGATTCACCCAGAGAACCTCCAGTAGAAGCTGCTTTCAGCACAGAATAACTAACTTTTCCTTTTAAAAAAGTAATGGTATTTAAGAACTGCCTCTCATTAAAGAGTTTTTTATTTTATTTTAACTGAGTGCTTCATCTTTGAAAGGCATCAGTGGCATGTTGTTTTAACAGTGCTTCCTCCATCTCACTAGGACAACACGGCAGCATAAGGATTAGTCTCTCATCCTTACCTTCTGTTTTCCTGTTGATAGTGGCTGTCATTGGGTGCTAATGGAAAAGCCCACGTGCACATGCCAGTGGTGCCTCCAGGGAGAGGGAGGGCGGTCTGCAAAGCCTCACTGCAAGGGACCCTGCAGGATGTCACCAAGGCTGTCAAGGGGGCTGCTGCCCATAGGGAGGGGAGATGGAGTCAGCACCAGCCTTGTCACAGCGACCTTGCAGCATCACCCTGGTGCTGCCCCACCAGGACACAAGGTGGTAGCTGGGGCAGTGGCAAGTGGTCAGGCACTGCCAGAATGCATCTGCCCATGGGAAGAGGGTGGAGGCACCTCAGGTAGGGAGACTGCTCACCCATCACTGTGTCTGCCAGCATGCATGGAGTCAGAGCTCCTGCACCTACAGACCTGGACAGGGACTGGCTCCCTGCGTTCTGTCATCTTTCAGCTCATGGTCTGAAGTATCACTGTCCTAGGGCTGAATCTGGCAATGATGTGACAAGAAGTGCAACAGCCAACATACACCGTAGCTTCTGTTTGAAATACAGATACCAGGAATTCTTTGTTTGGAGCCCTTGTTTAGCAAAGGAGCTTCACTCCTGCCAGTCTGTAGATGAGCTATCTTGGGAAAGGGGAATTGTTCCCACGCCAGCAACCAAATCAAAGTTATACCTTCATCCTCAGAAGTGCAGTTTTACCTTACCTGACCCTCCCATCCTCCAGAGGACCCCGAACTTGAGAGGATTGGCTTTGCACGTTCATGCACAGAAGAGAATAGGGAGAACAAACAAAATGCCCCACCCTCTTCCACTTATGTAAGATCAGAAAGAGAGTGTAGGCTAAGCCCAGAGGACTTGATTTATGGCTTCAGAAGAACCTAGTTATTAAAATGTTATGAAAGTTTTCCTCTCCTTTAAATGCATAAATATGCAGATGAAAGGAGCCATGTGATCTGGCCACTGGCCATGCTGCTGCAGGCTCAGTCTAATTATCAGCTGCCAGCTCCGCTGCATTTTAAGTGGTGAACATGATTAAAGATACACAGACAATTGAAGAAAGTTAGATCAGTTCTTCAGGCCTGCTTCTATTTTATAACCACATGGCAGCTTGGCCTTGAGACTAAATCTGCCCTTAGAAGCTGAGGGAGAAAAGTTCTGCTGATCAGACGGGTTTTTTCAACCACAAGCTGCACATGCTCTTGAATTCATCATGTTCATAGCAAGCTGTTTGCCAAGGCAAACTGTTTCCCTTCCCCTCTCTGAGCAAAAGGAGGCTCTGAAGGGGGGAAAATATGCAGGTAGGACCAGGTGTTTGGGGGGATTTAGGCACTACAGAAGCTGGCCTGAATATTCAAACTCTCCCAACCAGTGAGGTGCAAACTTCTTTAAAAAGAGTTGCAAAACCAGCATTTTCTAGGGCTTCTCCTTTCCCTTGGGTCAGGAAATATCATTAAGAAACACAGATGGTCTCATCCTTCTGGGGGAGAGCCACAATCCTGTGGGCAGGACGAGGAACTGGGACTCCTCTTCCAGAGCTGCCAAGTTTTTGAGTCAAGTGTCATTGCCATTGCAGCAACAGCAAGGCCAAACAGTCTGGCAGCATCTGTCCTTTTGTCATCTGTATTCGCTGGGGGACAGAGCCTGGCTCTGCAAAGTGACAGACCCATCAAGTCTCACATGCTGGGTGTGAATCTCATGCTGTGGGGTTTTCCCTCAGTGCTTCTAACAGAAATGGCCAGATCTTGTGCTGTCCCCAGGCCTTGCCCCCGTCCCAGGGCTCAGCACAGTGGATGCATCTGCCTGGCTCTGCCTGGGAGCTGCTGTCAAGCTGCACCGTGCATGGGGACTTTAAAAGTGGCAGGCTTCTGAGTAACTTGTTTTACTGTTGTTTCATGGCTTCCCAGAAAGATGTGTCTTTTGAAAAGACAAAGATCTGGCTGGTTTTTAGCACCATCACAAATGAGACACAACCACCCCATACAGTCCTTGGACTCAGTTGGTGACTGCACAGCTGCCATGGTCCATCCCCAGACTTGCTGCCTCCACATCCCTTGGACGAGCACAGAAGCTCCATGCTGGCTCAATATGCTGGTTCTGTGCAAGGTTCTGTGCATGTGGCACCTCCAGAGGAGGCTGCTTCTTTAGCCAATTTATGCTAGAAGGGTGCACCTTGCTTCAACCTCATCAAGAAATCCTATTTCATTCATGTTCTACTGTTGGTTCAGCACAGGACTGGTTGCACCCGGGATTTCAAAATGTCTCAGATATGCCTTGACTACCTGTCCAGGTTCCCTGTGAAGGGACACCATGCCCCAAGGCACCATGTGCATCCCAGCTCCCAGCACCCCCCTGTGGTGTTCCCAGGAGCCTGTTTGGCCAGGGGGTGTTGCCTGGGTACCCCAGGGTGCTGCCATCTCTGTGAAGGAGCTGCGGTTCTCCACGACCACACGGCCATGGCCCCATGTTGAGGCAGAGCTGAGCTGCCAGCCATGAGACCACACCAGCGTTTTGTGGGCAGCTACAGCAGGGGAGCAGTTTTGGCTCTCCCTGTAATCAACAGAGAGAAACAGACCCTTGCTGGGGCAATGCATTTGACCCCTGTTAGGTATGTGCTCCTGCACGGGATGAATTACATCCTCAGAGCTCCTATCAAATATAGAAGCAGTCCAGGGTGACTTGTTCAGACATAGACTTGTGAAATGAATCCTAGTCCAGGAGCCTGGTGCCAATACTTGTCTGTGTAAGCTAAGAGATATGGCTGCTGGAAATGTGACTCTACCCTTCTGCTGAGCCCAGGTCTTCGTATGTCAGAGGCTAGGGAGAGGGGAGCCAGGCTGTCTCCTTGCCCCACTGATTTATGAGCTAGATGCTAACAAAGTCTCTTCATCCTTTGAAAAGGAACAGTGCATGAATGCATGTAGCTCTATCTTCCCAAGATTAGGGCCTCCTCCAGTTTCTTGCTGATTTAACTGTCAGCCATCCAACCAATAAATCGAAGGGAGACAAAGCTGGAAGATAAAACTTGTTATTATGTCTCATACCTGGGTAGCCCACACAGCCCCCTGCCCTACTGCACAAGTGTTGGGTTTTTCACCTCTTTATGTCATGTTTATTGAGATGTAAACAAGTTAACAAAATGCATCTCCTCTGTGCCTAGTTATGCCTTAGGAAGCCCCACTATAATTTTGTGTTCCTCTCAAAAGTTTCCTGTTTCCTGGCAGGACTGGAGCACTGCTGTTGTTCCCAGATAACCAAGGATTCCAAAAGACCCAGTTTGTGATTACATATTTGCTAAGGTGGAAATCTGCCTTTTCTCTATTCTGCTTGCCATGCACTGCTTCCCAGATCACATTCTGTCTTTTAGGAATAAAGTAGTGTTGTGCATTAACTGCTCAGTAAAGGCTATTTCAGAAGACAATCTCTTTTGCTGTTTGACAAAATAAACATGCCTCGTCCTGGAGATTATTCCATTGCAAAAGATAAGCAAAATGGAGCACTTATCAGTGCTAAATATCCTACAAAAGTCACTCCATACTGATCCAATACGTACACAGTCAGGCCACAGAAGTCCATTTTTTCTAGTGCATTAATAATGCATAAACATGCTACTCTTTCTAGTCTCAATCAGATGCCTCGGCATTATGAGCCTACTCTCACTAATATATTCTCTGGTAGAGAAAAAGAGGATTAATCACATGCAGGGAATGGCAGGAATATATATATTTTAATAGTTCTTTGTTTCCTGTTCTCAGTATTTGTTTGCATTTAAACATGAGGACAGGGCTGGTAAGGGGCTGCCTGTCAGCCTGCTGGCTCTTCCCTGTGTTCCTTCACAGCAGCTCCTGAGGAACGGTACAGCCAGGACTTCTGAGAGCCTCTACCCCTGAAATCAAATGTTATCTGTAGACTTGCATCTCAACCCTGCTATCAACCTACTATTTATCCACACTCCAGCGATATAATAACATCCATTTTGGGCTAGTGAGCTGTTAAATAGATTGGTTCCTGGGTTGGGGGGGAAAAAAAAAAAGGGGGACTACATTTACAAGCCTGGTTCACATTTAAAAATCTTAATTTTTATCAGTAAAGGGCAGGAAAGAACACAAATAATTAAAGCCTAGAGTGAGAACAAACAGGAGCATCTGATTCTGGGTCTGTCAAGCCAAAGCAGCATCTCATCACTGCCAAGAGGGCCTCACAAACTCCTTGTCTGCCCTTGCCTCTGTGCTTCTGCCAGGTACCTTGAGCTGCTGTTCCCTGAAAACCAATTTCACACTAAAATGGCAGAAAACTTTCTGAGTAAATACATTAAAATAAGTAAGCAAGGTTATTGAGAAAAAACTGGCTTGATAAGTGCCAGAGGAAGGGGAGGTTGATGAGGAGTTAGAATATATTGGTCAAGAAGGGCTGGAGAAAGGGCAGGGGGGACATGGAAAGAAGAGGACAAAGGGCAGAGCTGTGGCAGGGGTGGCTTCGGGCACTGCGCTACAGGACCATTGCCCATGAGGTTTCATGATCTGCTAAAACAAATCTGTGAATATGTGCTTCTGGAAAAGCTTTCCTGCCACTTCCCTTGCACCATTCCCTGCTGCTTCACAGCCAGGGCAGTCAACAGGCATCAGAGAGCCAGAAACGAATCTGAAACATATACTAGTGTTAAGTCAGGGGAGCTCCCTGGTATGGAGCATGTGGTTGCATCAGTGTGGTCTGGAGGCCAGGGAGGCAGTAAGAACATGTCTGACAGAACCAGGGAGCTGCACAAAGCCTGCTTTTCCTTCCATCCTCACTGCAGACTGGGGCCGACCCATGTTAAGTAAGAAACTGCCCTCTGGCTCTCCTCCCTGGGGCGGGGGCCTTCCACCCTGAGGCTGATGTCCTTACAGCTGCTTCTGAACTGTATTTAATGGGACACAGAATCATCACAGAACAGTTGAAGCTGGAAGGGAGCTCTGGAGCTCATCTTGTCCAACCTCCCTGCTGAAGCAGGGCCACCTACAGCCAGTTGTACAGGACTGTGTCTAGATTTTTTTTATTATCTCCAAAGGGAGAGACTCTACAACCTTCCCAGACAACCTACTTACAAACACAATGTGAACCACACAAGTGCACATGCCATCTCTCTTCTATAAGGGATTTCAGGGAAGATCTCAAATTTGAACCCGTGGGATACTGCATTTCATCATGGTGCCTGGACTCCTTTGTCTAGTGGTCCCTTTATATGACAGGGTAACTGAACCTGCTCTGCCACATCATTTTAAAATTACTTTGGTCAGCACTGGCATGGTCCCCCTTTCACCAAATGGAAGTAATTCCCCAAATGGAGATACGCCCTGAGAGGCATATCTCCCAGACCCTGCAATGAGCCACTGCAGGAGCTTACCTAGCAGAAAGTAATTCTCTTTTTTGCTAGGTCAGTTCTCTGCTAATTTTGTTCCATAAGCTGACTTACCCATGGTCAGATAAGCATCATGCCAGCAACCAGGTACGCAGGAGGGACTGAGACAGCACACCAGATGAAACACTTGCTTAAGGATGTTTAACTATTGTGTAACAACATCTTGCACTGTTCAGGTGTCTATAAAGTTCTCAGCCTCAGAAAGCCCGAATCACTAGATACAATACCACAAGAAGGGATTCTGCCGACCCATGAAGTTGTGTTTTGAAGGCATGGTGACTAAGGCCGGAATGGTGGAAGCGCTAAGCATTTTGCACAACCCCAGCTGTAAGAGGGTGCACTCATCTTTTCTGTATTGACTCTTGGCCTAGTGACTGATGGGATTCTGGTCTCTCACAACATTAACAAGGGCAGTCATGCCCTTTCTCAGCTTCCCCAGCTGTGGGGGCTCTGCCAGGCTGAGGTGATGGCTGTTGGGGAGGGGGCTGTAACACACTGTCCTCAGTGAAGCCCTAGAGAAGACCCCAGGTGCCCTTGAATGCTTCATGCACTGGCTATCTCACTGCTCCATGTTTCTGAGAGCTTTCTTCTAAGGAAGAGCTGTATTCTCCACAAGTCCTAGTGCTTGGTGCAAGAGCCATGCATACAGTTTCCATGATGTCGTGGTTTCAGCCCAGCAGGCAACCAAGCTCCATGCTCACTCTCTTCCCCACCAGCAGGACCAGGGAGAGAAATGTAAAGGTAAGAGCTAGAAAACTCATCGGTTGACATAGAGACAGGGAAAGCAAAAGCTGCACACACAAGAAAAACAAAGAATTAATTCACTACTTCCCATGGGCAAGCAGGTGTTCAGCCATCTCCAGGAGAGCAGGGCCCCGTCACATGTAATGGTTACTTGGAAAGATAAACACCATCACTACAAATATCAGGCCTTCTCCCTTATTCTCCCCCCTTTATATACTGAGCATAATATCATATGTTATGGAATATCCCCTCAGTCAGTTGAGGTCAGCTGTCCTGGCTGTGTCTCCTCCCACCCTCCCATGCAACCCCAACTTCCTCACCGGCGTGTCAGCACAAAGAGCAGAAAAGGCCTTTGCTCCATCTAAGCACTTCTCAGCAACAAAAAAACATCCCTATATGATCAACTCTGTGCTGGGCACAAATCCAAAACACAGCCCCATACCAGTCACTGGGAAGAAAATTGACTCTACTCCAGCTAAAACCAGCACATGTGATCATAAGCCTCCTTTTGACTTGTTCCACACTTTGGTCACCCTTGTGGGTGGCATCTGGTGGGTGGCTTTGTCACTGTGGGCCTTCTTCTGAAGACTGCTCCAAAGACTGAGGGCAGCTGAGGCTTCCCAGAGAACTGATGTGCTCAAAGTCACTCATAATGGGTTTAATTTCCTCACAAGACATTTATAATTTGTGTCTGTGTGACACACGGTAAATTTGAAAGGGATAAGTGCATGATGGGTATAAATCATTTTGATCACCAAGCCTTCTAACAGAGATGAATTCTTCCCCTTGTTTGAGCCAGGAAAAGAGAATCCACAGCCATGACTTAAAGCCACAGCTAAAAATTGTGAAGGAAATATTCAGCAGTTTAAACAGTCAGAACTCCAGGTCCCTCTACTCATTTCTGAAAAAGAAAAGGGAAAAAAAGAAAAAAAAAGCAAGGACTAGGTCAGCCGGTGGTGCCAGGACAGCTGTGGATTAATACTGGTGTACCAGGCAGGACCTGGTTGATAAGTGAACAGCACCTCAAAACAGTCATAAAACTGCAAATAGCACTCTGCACAAATGAAAGAAACGCATAAATGGCAAAAAAGTGCTGGGATTTAGGAGGAACTTGCCCTGTGCACTGTATTTTATAGTCCACCTTGCAGCAATGGCACTCAGCTTCCTTTCAGCAGCGATAAAAATTTTAATGTTTCCTGCACGTTAACAAAGGGTATCTTCTAGGACGACTTCCAAGAAGACTTGCTGGAATTTCCAAGTTATCCTTCTGGCAGTGCTGGTGGAGGCAAGGACTCTGAGCTGCATTGCTGTGGGCTCCTCTCCTTGCCCGGCTGGCTCAGCCCCACCACAGCAGAGCTGGATGGAGCTACCCTGGCTCCGTGCTCTTGTTGTCTACACAAAGAAAACAGTACCTGCTAAGAAATTATTTTAAGATGATTTAATTAAACTGATATCAATCTCTCTAATGTAAACACAAAACAAGAAAAAAAAAGTACCCTTGCTTTAAATCCTGTGTAATGTAGCAAATGGATGGTAAACAGAAGGCCGAAGGGAGGGTGAGCTGGCTTGTGCTTGCTTAAATTTGGAGACTGCACTTAGTATTTGAAGTAAAGGCAGGTAAGCTGCTGCCTAGCGTTGATAGAAGGTAGGACAGCAAAAAGGCAAATTTGCAACAGTGAAAACATTCCTATTAGTCCTGTGGAAAAAAATTCAATTCTCCAGGGATTTTAGTGTGAAATTAGGAAGTTTCCCAGAAAAGGTGAGAGGAAAAAAGAAGATGGTGCCTGTGCTGATTTAACTGCATTTATCCTCAACCTGAGGAGCACAGGTAGGGCAGCACAGGAGAAAGTCTGTGGAGGCAGAGCTGCTATAGAGAAAGGGCTGGGGATGGAAGGAGACAGGAGAGGCAGGGAGAGGAAGCACTGGCGATACTTTGGGGAGAGGCTGGGCTGCCTGAGCTCAGGGGGTGGCAGATTGCTGGCTGGAAAGATGTGGTGGGAATTGTCATTGTAGATCGACCTGGGGCTGGTCAGGTTCTTGGAAATACTTCTCACCTTGGCCTCAGGTGCTGGGCTTTATGAGTATTTCAGCTATTCCCTCTCTGCAGCTTTCTTGAGACAATGGAAACTCCAGTAAAAGTGCACATGTAGAACTGGAAAGTAGACATTTGCAGACTCTCTTCTACATTGTCTGGGATGAGGCATTATGGGAAGCAACCACATCTTGCTCCTCAAAGACCATCTGGTGTGCTCTGCAAACAGGCACCTCCTGCCAAATGCACCATATGGAAGTTTGATTCATTGACCAGTCATGCCGTGGAATGGGAGAGGCCACAGGACAGGCTTCCCTGAGAGTGTAGGAAAGACAGATTACATGGACTATGCCACTGGTGGGGAAGTTGGAGGAGCACACAGGATGGGTTGAGAATGTTTGGTCAACAGGTTTCCTTGCCATTCATCCAAGTGAACAAGCTCACAGCACTCTTACTTCTCCAGGTACTGGCACAATGCTGATGATGGGTTTGCTAGGTCCTGTATGCCACGTCTGGTGCATCTCCAGAGGAGGAAGAGGATGTTCCAAGGGAGCTGAACTGCATGCTCCTGGAGCTCAACAGCTCCCTCCTGCTGCTGCAGCTGGAGGTGCCAGCATGGGCCGTTGCCTGGCCACATTATTAAGGCCTGAAATGGAACTACAATGTGTTATCTCTCACCAAGCCTCATCTGATTCAGAGGACAATGTGGTGCCTCCTGTCCTCATTTGCAAGCCAGATTTTGCAGACACAGCTGTCACATTTCTATCAGCCCATGGCATAACCACATGAAAATCCAGAATCAAAGAAGAGTTTCAGTATAGTCCAACCAATGAGAAACCGGGGCAGTTTGGGGCAATTTCTTTAATTGCTACAGTGAGTGAACTGAAAATTTACTAGTTCAGATGATCCTAACTTGTCCATACAGGCAGAAAACTGAGGCAGCCACCTACCATCACCCACAGAGTTTGTAGCAGAGTTAGGTATAAAACACTAAATGCCGGAAGGTGTTTTTGTTGGTGTTTCCAGACTGACTGGTATTCAAAAGATCCTGACATTTTTGGTAAATTAACACTTGAACATATTGCAACTGGCTATGATAGAAGAATCATACGTTGCCCTACAATAAAATATGAAGACGGCATCCATGCTGGGGAAGTCATATGCTTACTTAAAGTCTACACTGTAGCACACCAGAGGAGTCATACAATTAAATGATTTTGCTCTTTCCACCTTCCATTTAGCAGTGAATGAAAGTTCTCCCTCCAGGGAAAAGCTTGATGAAGGGGGAGCTCTCAGCCCATTGTTTTGCCCGGGGTGCCAAAAAGAAATACATCATGATTTATATGTTAATGAGGAATTCTCCTTAGGCAGTGCATTCTGAAAGGTGTTGCAATGGGGGACTGGAAGACTGATCCATCAGAGGAAGTTAATTCATCATCAAAGTGAGACAGGGAGTTCCCTGGTGAGAGCTGTAAATAGGGCATTGGGAGAGTGACAGAGCACAGGGTGGCATGTCCCCCTCCATTAGCACTCCCACTGACAGCTCTGCCGCTGCCTGCTCTCAGGCTCCAGCTCATGCACATTATTTATAGAGCATTTCACATTCCTGGTTGGTATCCAGTCGATGTTGGTTTCAATTAGAATAAATGCTTATTGATCGAGAGGAGATGGGTCAGCTGATTAGCTCCTTGGGAAGCAAAGCACAGTTGGCTGAGGGTAGGCTGGGCTCCACGCAGAGGCAGGAGTGTGTGGGGCTTTGAAAATCTGTCAGGGAGGAGAAGCCTTCTAGATTAAATCAATTCATTGAAGAGTCCATCTAATAAAGATAAGCAGCTAACTTCATTAGGGAATTAATGATAGGCCTGATTAAAAACCCAAGTGGGAGCCCTGTTGACTTTAACAAGCTTCAGGTCCAGCCCAATATTTGCCTTGAAGCCACATTTCCCAACCTTTGATTAGGCTACTGAAAGCTATGTGCCTACAGATCAGAGCTGGCTACAAAGCATCTAGAAATGTCCACCAAAACCAGACAAGCAACTGTCTGTAAGTACATTAACAAGTAAATATATATATATATATTTTAGATACTATGGAGGAGAGTCTTAGCTGTGGATAGATGCTCCAGGAGCATGAAATCACAGTCCACCATCCTCTCCCCAAACTAGTGTGCGTTGCCATGAGCACAGCGAGATCTGGACGCGGTGATTGACTCTGCTGCGTGTTTGGGCATCTGACACATTTGGGTCGCTGACAGCCCCACGCTGCGTGTGACACACACCACGGGTGTGATCACACACACAGCTCTTGCTCGGGATGATGGTGACAGGTTGAATGATTTATTACAATCATGCGCACACGATTAGGCTGTGAGGGTGGTCACCGATGTGCTGTCGGGGGTCCCGGCGATCCCGGCCGCTCCCTCCTTCCTGCCCGTCCCGCAGTGAGGGGCTGGGGCACGACCTCTGCTTCCCATCAGGAGCGACCAGGGAACCATCCGGCTGCGCGCAGCAGCGCTCCCCTCCTGTGGCCGGGAGCGGCTGGTGCAGCCGGAGCGGCGGGAGCGCGGCTGGGACGGGCAGCGCAGGGTGATGGAGAGGAGGCGGGGGAAACACGTTCTGAAACATTTTTTTACTTCCTTTCATATTTTCTTCTGTTCTTTGAAGAGTGCACGTCCCTTTTAGGTTCATGGCCTAAAGGTCTGTACTTGGACCAGTGCTGAGATTTGGGAGCTAGCGCTGCACCCAAAGTGGCTGAGACATGGGCCGCAAAACCCTCTCCTGATGTGACTTTTCCCTTCCTAGGAGCAGCATGACCTTGCCGAGCACAAAATGCGCAGTGGGATCAAAAGAGAAAGACTTCAACACGACTCTCTACTACCGGTGAATCCACAGGAACAGCTATTCTGTAAATGATTAATGAATCTCTTCATTATTCATGCCTGTGTCAGGTGCTGCCAGGGAAAGTCCCATTGCAATCTGCCATTGCCTGTCTGCTGCCTCACCAGAGCTGCTGCTGCCACAGGTGCAGGTGCTTCAGGGATGCGATTTCTGGGCTGTTTCACTTTGCAAATGCCAGTTGAAACATCAGTGGTACAACAGTGCTGCTGAGATATCACTGCCTTTTGCAGATCTGTTTTGCCATAGGCTGTTAGTGGATAGGTTTCGATGTTTAATAGAGTCAGGATATTCAGTGTTAGCCGCTTGTGTCATGCAGCACACAGACCGAAGGACAATAATGATGTTTTCTAGTGGTTAAAATCTGACAAAGGTCTTATCTGCCATTCTGTCTGCATCCAGCAGTAAGGAAGGAAATTCCCTTGGAGCTCACACACATAGGAGAAGGAGTCAAATCATTTGAGTAGGACTTTCCCTCAGTTGCAGGATTTCCCCATCTGGCCTAAGCCCTGGAGACGAGGCTAGGATGCTGTTCCCAGGAAAGACATTCAGGGCTGACCTCCATGCTTCTCCGTACCCTACAGCCAGAGCTCTAATTACCCACATCATTATCTTAGCCTGCCCTGCTGGAAATGTTATCAAGGAGTATGGGAATTCACTAGGAACACTCCTTCCGATGTAGGACAATGTAATTATTATTGCCATCAGAGAAGGGAATGGCTAATAAGGACCTTCAGAGAGTGTTTAATAAGGACCGTCAGAGAGTGTTTCATTCATCCTTTGCTCCATAGCTTCAAAGACAACTTTAAAAGGCATAATTAAGTAGCTCAAATGCTAAAACTGCCTTGGCTCTTTTAGTTAATTTCTTTCCAATATCAAGACATAAAGTGGACAGTAATTTCCCAGCAGGCCAACAGCTCCAGCCTTAATGAGCTAATGGATCTTACATCTGCCCACTCTTATGTTTTGCTTTTTCAGTGCATTTCTACCTGTTGTTTGCTTTTATTCCCTGCTGAATCCAGTGATATTGCCCAGAAGACATGATTGTCCCATTTTCATCTCGATCCAGCCCCTCTTTGAAGAGCAGTTCCTCAGAGCTACAGCAGAATGCTGGATTTTGATGACTATCTGCATGAGATAAGTTTGATTTGGCAAGAGACGTGAATGAGCCAGAGTGTTTGTCACTCAGCACAGGTTTCTTCTGCTGTTTGGTAGAGCATGGGATGTTTTTAGTCTTTCTGGGCCTGCAGAGCAAAGAGCTGAACGTAACATTGATGATTGTGGCAATTTCTCCCATGTTACCTTGACCAACCCCCCCTGACATGACCCCACAAGCTGACACTGTTTCACAGTGTCCTTTGTTTAAAATATTCTAATTACAACATTTCCACACAGTTCAGAGTTGGGGGTGGGGGGTGTTTAGTTTGATTTTGGGTTTGCTTTTGTTTTGTATTTTGGCTTTTTCAGTTTTGTTTGTTGTTTGATGTTTCTTTCTTGTAAGGATGATTAAACCAGGGAGAGGTCCTATGTAATGCATCCATTAGGCTCTTGGAGCAATGACCATAGTGTCTTGCCCCTTCCCAGCTCACCCAGTTCATACCATCAGTCGACACCATGGGGCTTCCTCAGCTATAGTGTAAGTGGAAGCAGGAAAAGGGCTGCATCTGCTTTTCCACCCCATGGGTTGCAGCATCCTTACCTCTATTAATAGGGAATGAATGATTGCAGCTCATCCCTGCTGCTTTTAGTGAGTTTGTCCTTGTGGTAGTTCCTGTAGTAACTATGTCAATTTTTAAAAACCATGCATAAGGCTAAGACACAGCCAGGCCCCTAATTCTCATTAAATTAAGCATCACCTAACAAGAATTTCAAAATATGATTCTCTTTTCTGTTAAAGCAAATATATCTCCTTTGGTTCTTTCTTCAGTAAAGTGCCTTAAAATGATTTACTGTAAAAAAATTTTGGAAGGTTAAAAAAAAAAAAGCAAACAAGAATGTTTAAATAAACCCAAAGATGCTTTTCTGACCTTCCCGTGTTGAAGTCAGCTTCCAAAATTAGCAAAGCAGGTGTCTCATATTCCATTATAGCTGCACACTTCAAGGAAGACAGTTAAAATTAATGGAGTAATACCAACATAAAGGAAGGATAATGAATTTGATTAGTTTTATTGCTTCAGCAAGTGATACTAAGAGGTGCCAACCTGTTTGTAGGAGATGTTGCAAGACACTTTCAGGTGCCTAAAGACCTCAGCTGATGTAATAATGATTATGGGACAAACCTAATGAGCGTCCTAAATGATTAACTACACATCCTCTTTCCGACATTGAAGATTAATTAGATATTTTCACGCAGCAGTTAAAACTAGGCCAGACATTTGGATCCAAGGTGTAAACCCGACCCTACTGCTCCACAGCTGTGGGTGAGTTGTGCTGCTGTGGGGTGTTACACCCTGGCTACTGCCTCACTCCTCCATCCCAGGACACTAGGCCTGTTTTACAGTGGGTGGCTGTTGTGTTTGTTCCTTGACACTGCGATGCACAGCCCAGTTGCAGCGCTGTGGGTCAGTGTAGTACCAGTCACAGGCCAGTGGGAATGCTGAGCCTGCTGAACCAATCCTGCTGCAGCAGCCCCCATGGAGGCTCTGCTGGACACAGCTCGAGAAGCCCAGGCAGCTGTTTCAGTAAGGGTGGAGCTTTGTGCCATGGGTTGCACTTGAAATCTGCACTACCAGTGTCTATTGGTAAATAGAAATCATCAGATGGAAGTTTTCTTTTCTTTAATGACTTTAAGTGAAGATTAGATTTAGATTAGGTATTAGGAGGAATTTCTTTACTGTGAGGGTGGTGAGGCACTGGAATGGGTTGCCCAGAGAAGCTGTGGATGTCCCATCCCTGGAAGTGTTCAAGGCCAGGTTGGATGAGGCTTTGAGCAACCTGGTCTAGCAGAAGGCGTCCATGCTCATGGCAGGAGGGGTGGAACTAGATGATCTTCAAGGTGCCTTCAAATCCAGGCTATTCTATGATTCTATGATTCCGAGTTGCCCAGAAGAAAATCTCATATCTGAACAAAACAATGATGCTTAGCAGTAACAATGTGAAACTTTGTGGCTTTTGGTGATCTCTTATCTCCTGGTTATAAGGAATTCCTCAAAAATGACTTTAAAAAGAAAATGATGCCATCTTCTCCACATGATTAACATTTATAAAAACATTAATTTTTTTTGTTAAAAATGTATTAATTGTATTAATTAATTAAAGAGAGACAAATTCTATGTATGCTTTGTGCTGAAACTGCTTAAAAATATGTGGCAATTTGGAAAAGCACAAGAAATCTACATGTATCCTTCATTTAAACTCAGTCATTACTATTATTAATGTAATGTATAGGTGAGAAAGGGAATGTAATTTAGAGATGGGTGTGCCTGCACCACTTACTAAAATGCTTTTCCGTAGAGCTATAAGATTATAAGATTGGTAGCTATAAAAAGAGCAGGTATATTTATGAACCATTGCACGAAGAAGTAAATAAATTCTAAACATGCTCGTAGAATCGCAGAAAAATCAGGTGTATGTACCTTTGTTTCATATAAATGTGTGCCAGTGTATGCTACATATATAGCTTATAGATCATATTTATGTGCTATATACATAGCATATATATATATTGTATATGTGTTATATACATGTCATATACATGATATAGCTCTAAAATAGCAAAAGGTGTCACTTCTGTAGGTCAAATGTTCAGCTGGTTGGAACGATGCAATAGCAACCCCATCACGTTCCAGGAGGGGGCAGTCAGATATGTCCGCAGGGTTTACAAGCAATTTGTAAACTCAGAGCCTAGGCAGAGAAACGGGTCATCTAACAAATATGAACATTTGTTTCTGCCTGCATGGCCTTACTGATTGCAGTGCTGCTCTCAGACTAAATCATGGCCCTGAACTTTCCAAACTGTCAGCCTGGGGTGAAAAATACTCTCCCTCGTGCTGCAGCCAAAGTTTTCACAGGCCTCCTAAACCTCTTCCAGCAGCTGACAGATATTAAAGCATTGTGTAAAGCCCAATCTAAATGCCATAGAGCAGGTGGTCTGTGGACATTTCTCCTTAGTGTGGCTTCTTCAGGAAGTCTTGTGCTTGTGGAAGAAGGACTGTGTTACACCTTCCCTGCAGCTCAAGCATCCCCACAGCAGTGGATATTAGTCCAAAGAGTCCAAGAGCTACATCACTGGGACTCATCTGAAATGTGTGATTAGCCTCTTTTGTTGTACTAATGGCAGGTGGAAGTCAACATAAGTATTAATTGCAAACCTGTTCAGTCGAGTGCTTTGAGCCAAGCAGGCATGGTAACAGCTGAGAGGCTTTGTGTTTTATTTTAATTAACTCAACAAGAAAGGCAATAGAAATGAAATGTTTTCAGTTGCGTTTCCCAGTGCTAATCAGCAGCTCATTATCTTTAATCACACAGGCATTGCTGTTCTTTTCCAGCAGGTGATAGAGGGACTGAACAGGAGTGTGTGGTGGTGTATGACACAGGTGAGGTGAATGCAGAAAGGAGATTTAGTACTGATAAACTCAGTCTTGCAACATTTAATACTGACAAATTCAGGTGAGGTGAATGCAGAAAGGAGAGGATGAGAGGGGAGAGAAATCCCCTGCCTACATGGAGAGAGTTGAGCCCTGTCACCAAATCCAGAGGCACCATCACTGGCACCCACCAGACAGGCAGATCCAGCTGTAGGCCTGCCATTTTAGCAGCCAGTGTTGGGCTGAATGGTGAATGTGCTCCAGGAGGTCACATGGGGCCATGCTAGCACCAGGCAGATGGGTCTCAGCCCTCCCTCTCCCACATTATCCCCACAAGGCATTGGTGACTTCATGGGTGGCACTGCCCTCACAGAGATGCTCAGATGCTCTTGCATGGTTGCAAAATAATAACTTACCTTCTAAGGGCCAGTCAAGGCAATAGGACCTTTCCAGTTCCCTCCAGGCCTGCAGTGCGCAACCTGTTTCAGGGTATGGGCACCTCTGGTCTGCTCAGAAGCAGACCCAGTGCCTAAATTACTCAATGGTGCCAAGTGTGGGGAGATGATGGCAGTGATGGGGCTCTCTCAAGGCTCTGGCACAGTTCAAGAGGTTTGTCCCTCTGTGCACCATGCAAAGGACCTCCTTGCCTCTCCAGCTGTGAGGCCAGCATCCCTGGGCTGACCAGAGCCAATATCCAATTACCTATAAAAATGTGAGACTGTGAATTATTCAGAAAGCTTTTATAGCTTGTCGCTGCCTCTATTTCATTATTTTCCTACATTTTCATTTCTGCCCAGCACAAGGTGGTTGACTGGGAGAATAACAACTCTGTTAGTTCTCGTATCTTTTGTACCAGGCCCAAATGGCCTTTTCCATCTTGAAATCATCTGTTTCTGTTGCCTTACTTCTTTGTACTCTAAGCCCCCCGCTGCCCAATATTGATGTGTCTGTCTCTTTTATGCGTTCTTCATCACTGATTTAATAACCTGTGCCACCTCACTATGGAGTTGTATTAGTGCCCATGCTTCGAGAATCATTTTGGAAACATCAGGTATCTGTATAAGTCTCAGAATTTCAAGGTTTGATGATGTCCCTCATTCTTGTGTGTTTCCAATCTTACAACATTTAGTACTGATAAACTCAATCTTGCAACATTTAATACTGATAAATTCAGTGGTGCTACTCACAAAAGAACTGTTTCTAGGGCTGTAGATGGAAGCTTGAAGCAGTATATTGCAGTGCTAAATTATATAGCAATGGAGATGTAAGTAGTGGATAACAAGGCATGGATAAATTACGGAAAAGAATTAAATTCTTCTTTGGAAGATCCAAAGGCCTAATTAAACCCAGCTGGAATCTAGAAGGACAGCCAGACAAAAAAACAAGTTTTGGCTATGGTTTTATTAAACCTCATCCCAATAGATTGAGCTTGCAGAGCCATACCACCTCTGAGATTTTATAGAATCATACAATGGTTAGAGTTGGAAGGGACCTTAAAGATCATCTAGTTACAACCCCCCTACAACCACCTTTCACTAGACCAGATTGCTCAGGGCCCCATCCAACCTGGCAATGAGTGTATGTATTTGAATCACTGTTAAGAAGAGATAGCAGTGTTAGCTATTGCCAGATTCTAGATGAAATAACTGAATGTAATGTAGATGCAGATGATCAGCAGCATAAATCTTAAAGCCAGAACACCAAGCATGAAATTCTACTTTTGGGTATTAAAAGTGCTCAGGGGAATGTACAAGGCCCATAATCAGCCTGTAAGTATTACCTGCTGTTGGGTATTGGGCCAGCACCCTGAGAGCTGATGGCAAAGCTCCCACTGAGTTCAGTTCTTGCTTGTCCAGGCGCTGGGTGGCTGCCCAGACCGTGGACAAGCAGGAGCAGAGTCTGTGCAAACAGTCTGGACTGAGCCTGGAAACAGTCTCTGCCACAATGGCACATGTCCCTGCAGAGAGCTGCTGGGTAACACTGCAGCACTGCATGTCCCCTCAAACAGAGAAATCAGACTCAGAAGCCTCAGCTTTTACATGCTAGAAAACCCAAAGTAAAAGCAAAACCTAAATTCTTTCCTGGTCATAGCCTGAGATCCACAAAGTGATGTCTGAAATCCTTCGGGATCCTGCAGTTCATACCACCTCTGTTCTTCCCAGACTTAATGTCAGTGCATCTCCATCCTGCTGCCAGCTGATTTGCTTTGTGATAGAGTCAGTACACATTGTATGAGCATGTGTTACATCAGGCAGATCTTTCATAGAGGTTATATTTTTTCCCCTTTTTTCTTTTTTTTTTCCATTTTAATTGGTAAGGAAAACCATAATTCATCCAATATTTGATAGGCACATAAAATAAGTTTCTTTATTCTTCACATTTTCAGAGACCCTCTGCAATCTTTTCATAAAGACAAAGGTAAATAACCACCATTGTTATGAAAAAGATGGGGGTAAATGACCACCAGAAATAGTTGTCAGGGATGACAGTGCTCTAGAACTGGAAACTAGTCACATGTGCTGGAGCACCAGCCACAACCAGAACCCCTCTGTTTGGGTATCTGATTTATTTCAGGTTTTTTGGCCATACTGTTAGATGTCACATAACACTGGGGGTCAAGTTCACTTGTGGCCTAAGTTCAGCGAAATCAAATCATCTGCCTTTGGGTTACTGGTGCTGCACCAGGGACTAATTTGGCCCTTGGTGTTTAGTTTCGATCGTATTCAGTTCGAATTAGCATTGATCGTTTCACACAGCAGGCAGGCTTTACAAACAGGAGTTTTTTTCTTCACCTCCTGCTGTGTGTGTCCCCATGCGTCTTCTTCCATCTTTGAAAAATTATTCTCTTTAGTCCTATTGTATCCGAGGGAAGTATTCATCAATGGAGAGAGAAATGTGGATTAGCCTCACATCTGCTCGCCTCCCCGCTATGGAGCGGGGTGAAGCTGAGGAGTTTTGCCAAGGGAAACAGTAGCAGGGAGCACTGTTGATGTAGATAGAAGTAAAAAGTCTGCCCTGAGGACAGCTTGTCAAATGAAGCCTCCTGTGCCATTAATTACAGTTCCAAGGTGCAGATGAAATATGTATGTGATAGAAGAGGTTTTCTTTTTAATGTATTATTTGAGCAATTTTTTAAAAGAGACAGCATGAAGCCAAGCCTTCAGCTCATGCATAGAGGGTTTTCTTTTCTTGTTGCTCATAGGCTCTTGTCATTTCATTCCCACAACACAGACATTAAGTAGCTCTGGTTACTCCTCCAAAGGCTTGCTTCTTCCTGGGAAACCTACAGGAAGGGCTCTAAGACTGGTGGGACTGTCTGTGGCCACATGAACTCTGAGATCAGTATCTAGAATTGTGAGAGTAATTTTTTTTATTAGGGAATTACAATTGAAGTGGAACTGCAATCAAAATTTTTAAAAAAAAGCATAATGTGAAGAATCATTCAGCTCTAGTTAATATTTTTATGTTTCATGTTAAAAGTGTAACAAGATCTTAAATGAAAACATAACATGACTTCACTGATTGTAGAAATACATCAAGATCACAGCCAGGACAGGAGCTCCAGGGGTAGGAGCGGTGTGAAGAAGCCATATAGGCCAGGTCTCACCCCAGACAGGTTATAAGGGGGAACTTTGCTATCTACAGAGGGAAACTGAGGCAGGGAGAAATCTAATCTTTGATTAGTGTTACAGAGGTGATCCCTGGCAGAGCCAGGAACTAAACTTAGCCTGCTGAGTCCTGGCGGCAGCAGTTCTTTCCCTGGGACAGGCTGCATTCCTCCCCTGAATACCGTAGAGCAATAAATAGCAGCGAGCAGGGGAATTGGAAAAGAGAGTAGGGAGAGCTGGAGGTTCTCCTCTGAGACTGGTGATGACCTGGTGAAGCAGTGAAATGGCTAGAGAGGAGGATTCACAGCTGGGAAAGCAGTGCCTCGTTCCTCTGAGTGGTGCAGGAGGGTGACAGTGGAGGTAGGAAGGTCAGGGAGGAAGGTGAAGTCATGAAGGTGACTTCCAGAGACAAAGAGATGTCTTTTCAGCTTCCTCCTGAAAGGCCTGAACCCTATAGGGATGGACTTTAGGTCAAGCACAGCCCTGCTGGGTGCAGGGAGTCAGTGTGCAGTGGGCCCTGGACAGGCTGCCTGGAATGGGAACAGACCCTGAATCCTTGCATTGCTAATGAACACTGGCTTGCTCCTCCCTACTTTTTTAGCTCCAATGACTCCTTTTTTTCACCCTAGGTTATCTCTAGCATCCCCACCACACCATTGCAGCCCCCACTGCAGTAATACCTGACACTCCAACTTTCCTTTTTGGATCCCCACCTTCCTCCTGTCTCGGTATAATGTTGCCTGTGTCACTGGCAGGGATAGACGTGGCACACAGAGGCCAGCTCTGGGGTCCTGTGTGTGTTGCATGGTCAGCCAGGCCACATGCTGACTGTGGGTCATAGTGCTGCCTGTCTCTACTCAGGCAGCCTTAAACTAATCCAATCTCTCCCCTTTAAATAGTCCCAGATGCTTTCTGGAAACTGCAGGAAGTTTAATGCCTTTTGGACCTTGTTGTTGCTTGGACCTAGCCAGTGGGGTGAGGATTTATTACCAAAGGAACTGTGTGAATCTTGTTTCTTGAGGAAACAGCGATGAAAAGGAACCTTAAATTGTCAAGAAAGCACTGGGCCAAACTCCGCCTTGTAAATGGGTGTATGGGAGTCTTGGTTATTTCAGTGCTAGCAGCAAGGGCCTTTCCAAGGGCTTACTTTTATCTGAGGAGCCTCACAGAAGAAGAAGGGAGACCTTAAGAAGGGAGGACTGCTGGCAGAGGTGTGGCTGGCCTGGCTGTGCCACAGGGAGGAGCGGGGAAAGGAGCCATAACCTTTTAAAAATGAGCAGCCAGATTTCTGAATGCATGTGTGCTGAAAGGAAAAGCTCACTTTGCTTTCTCTCCCTCCCCTTCCCTCACTGAAAAACTCAGCTGGAAGGAAAAAACTTCTTTCCAAGTGGAAATATGATTGCCACATTGCCTTTTGCAAGAGAAACAACTTGACATTTGACCATACATGGAATTTCCTTAGATGTGGGCTCTGCTGCAAGACAAATTTCTCTTAGGCTTCTGCTGCTTTCCATCACTATCAATGGTGGTTTCATTTTCAGCTCTGCAGCTTTTGGCCTTCTCTGGTCTATTCCATGCAAGTTTAACACCTAGTCATTAATAAGGTTTTGGAACTTTTAAGTATAATATTGTGATAAAATGTACTTCAAGAAGGCCAGAATCCCTGATTAGTCCACATTAGCTGCAGTAGTGATGGCCTGGGGATGCTCTGCAGCACATCTGGGTCTGCTCTGCCCAACATAATGATGATTTTATGTGCCAGCCCTGTTGATTAACTGTAAACCAGGTTTTCAGAGGCAAGTGTTCACCTGACACTACTAATTCCTGTCATATCTGTGGATTACTAAAGTGACTGGCGAGGAATGGATCTAGGATAAAGCAGGAATACTAGCTTGGGTTTGTGCTGGAGGGGAGAAAAGGCACAGTGTGGACATGTCTGAGAGCAGCATGAAGCGGCTCCAGGGGATGTCAAGAGGCAGCAAAAATCCTGGCTCTGCCTTAAGATGAGAGTTCTTGGCTTTGTTTAACTGCATGTGCAAATGCCAAGATTGCCCTCACTGCTCCACTTCAGTGAGGGTGTGGTACCTGTGTGCAGAAACGACAGCAGGAGAAATTCAGTCCCCACATTCTCCCTGGATGGGAACTGTCTGAGTGAGGTGGAAGAGCGCAAGGGAAGAAGCAGCTTCATGCATCAAATTAGGAAATGGCAAGGAAGCTTTCCCCTACAATTTTAAATTGTAGGTTTAAGAATGTTTTAAGATATTTCAATCACAGAAGTGATTACAACTTATCAGAGAGCACCCCCAGCCAGGTGGCCACCTAGCAAACCACAAAGCTGCACCCAGCTGCAACCAGGCTGGCAAGTGTCCAAAGGGCACTCCCGTACCAGCTGCAGCACTTCAGGACACTGAGGCAGAGGTTTTGGTCGAGTGAAAGGATGCCACATGCTTAAAGCCCCATTTCCAACAGTCCTGCAGCAGCTGTACCTGACCCAAACCCAAAGAGATCAGTGTCAGGCACACCAAGATGGTCTTGAATTTCTTCAGACACCAGCTTGAGGTGCCTGTAGTGAAAAATATCAATATCAGAGAACCTAAACCAAATCTAATCCTGTTTTCAATGAGAGCTGCTTGGAAACACTAGTTCTGTGCCATTTGAGCAGTCATAAGCAAGCTTTCATTTTACCCCAGCAACATGACTCACCCACAACGTGACTTACAGAGTTTACTTACGTGGTAATAATCTGCTTAATTCACTATTCCCAAGGAGTCTTGTCCTCTTTTCAGAAATTGCCAACAAGGTCACTACTTCCGTTAATTGTAACTGTGTTTATTGTAAGACAGAGGCGGCTCCAAATGACTAAGAATGGAAACTCCTCCCAGATCATTCCTGCTGTCAAAAACTAGTGACGACTGTTTGCAGAAAAGCAAATGGAAGTAATTTGTGACGTGCACCATGTTACAAACTTCATAGATATCCTAATGAATAATTATTCCTTAATTAATTTTGTCTCCTACCATGGCAGACCTTCTTCATTCAGTGTTGCGGGGACAAAAAAGTTGCTTTGCTAGAAAAAATCAGCCGGACAGATGATCAGGTGGAGGATTATCAGATCAGATCTCTCTGGTGCTATGTTTCTATTGCTGATCTTTTCCAACAGCATAGTTTGCTCCTATTCCAAGTTTGGGATGAAACTCACATCTTGGTTAGTTGGCCAGTGACAACTGGCCAGTGACAATTTTAACATCTTATTTTCAGTTGGTGGAAGCGTCTAGCTATGCTTGACATAGCACTGAGCAGGGGGAAGGTCTTGGAGATGAGAATGGAAATGAGAGGTCATTTCTTTGAAGGTAGGACTGTGTTTAGATGTTGTAAATATTCTGCGTTGGCAATGTCAGGGACGGCTTTTAATATAGGTAGGTGACAGTGTGGTCTCTCTCTGACCTGCAGTGGACAGAGGATACTCTCACTCCCTCAAAACAAATTTCAGAGTTCCCAGGATGAGCCAATAATTCAGTGTGTCTGACACCTCACCTTTCTTTATCACCGAACTGATACCCTTGATCACAGGCAACTGCAATTAGTCCCCAGAGCACTGAGAGTACATGACAAACAGTGTGGCTTTTGCCTTCCTAAAGGTTGACACTGTGCCTCTGTAATTGCTCTTGGGATTTTACAGCTCTGAAGCCTTTGTCAGCTAACCTTGGATATACAAGCTGCCTAGGGAAGTTATTGATCCCTCTCATCTCCACTTCCCTGACCAGTTAGACAGATTTATAGGAATTTTGGTAAGAACCACTAAAAACCTGGCAGAGCTCATTAATCTGTGAATCTTTTAAAGACTTCCCTTATTGCAGAGACCATCTGTTTGCCTGAGTACTATTTTTGCAGCTGTCAAATAAGGTTTGCAAGATTCTCACCTTCTCCTCAAACCCACCACATGATACTGTAATATTTACATTCAGGGCTTGACACTTTTTTCCACCAGATCTGTGCGGAGCAAATGCAGCTTGACTCAGCTGTGCAACGCTCAATCCCACTAAAACAAACAACAATAATGTAATTAAAACCAAAACCATCAGGATCAGACTGAGTCATATAATTTTCCTTGGCTTTTTATGTTCACTGGGACACTATTCAGAAACACCTGGAACATCTGCAGAGGCAAGTCCCAGTAACTCTAATTGCAGCTGTGCATGAAAATCTACCATGCATTGATGGGAAAGCAGCTTTGGTCTTGGTCCCTGTGCTGGGTCACTCCTGCAGAGCTGGCCAGCAAAGAAAAACTCGTTTCTCAGCAGATGCCAAAAGTTGGGCTCACAGTGTCATGCTCACCTTTTCTCCATCCTTGTGCAGGTGCATCTCACTTGAGAGCTATGGTAGGCTCATTTTGGCTTAGTGCATCAGGAGCAACTGTCAGCAAGCACTAAGACAGCTCAGAATCCAGTTTTGTCTTTCAGGTGTAGTTTTTTTACTTCCTCGCACAATTTCAATGACCTTTTATAACTCCTACCCAGAGAATGCAACTGTTTATAAATTAGGTGGGATGAAAATGCCACTGAGATTCAGACTATCCATTTATTTCTCCTTTAAGATAAATTCTTTTCCAGGTCTTTGATCTTCTTATTTTATTTACTGTATATCTGTACGTTTGCATAAAATGTTTCCTCTGTGAGCCAGCGATTATCACTGGTAAGGTTCACAATTCTTGCAGATAACTAGAATTTCTCCCCCATTTTCTCTTTGAATGTGCAAAATTATTTTCCCTGCTGGTGGATTGGTGTCACCTGACAGTTAATCTTCTAATCTTCTCTCTGGGGTGACATCAGAGGAGATGATGGAGACATTTCCTTTCTTGAATACAAAGCTCAGATTCAATTGTGACTAGTGAAAATCTTGCTAATAAAATAATAAAAAATACAGATTAATGCAAAATTATGACATGCCTAGTTATTTTGAGGGGCTGCTATTACTTCTGTATTAGTTGTTTCCTAGAGGGCTGCTTTAGCTGTCAGCTGTATCTTTTTTTTTTTCACTCACTCTCCCTCTTCTGTATGCACCCACATGAGATCCTGTCAGAGCATCAGCTCCTCTGCATTATTACACTCCCTGTCCATCAAGCTGAAATGTGAACAGAACGTGTCAGAAAACAATAATGAAATAAAATCCAATTATTGGGAATTCTTGGGCGCTCTACTTCTTGTCCAAGCCTTGTTGGTTTTCCTCCTGCTGATAGAGAGGTTTAGGCCCATCCCACCACCACCTCGGGAATCATTTCTGTGCTGCATTTACACGTGGCACACCATCCCACTGGTCCTGGATTTGGCCTGCTGGTCCCATAGGTACATCTGGGACCTAACTAACAGCCCATCAGTGACTCAGGAGTTGCAGGGCTGGCAGTGGGGCTGGTGGTGGCTGGCCAGCACAGTCCCCTCTTGCTTCTCTGCACTTTAACTGGGTGCAATTCAAAAGCTGTGGTTAATGTTACCTCTCACATTAAGCGGCAGAAAGGTGCATGCTATCTCCACCAGCTGCAGGGCTTTTAAAGGGGGAAAAGTCTGTCTTTTCTAACAAATTCCTAGTGTTTCAGGACTGAAAGAAGGTCATCCACATCCTGGTGCCAGCTTGCCTACTTATATCAGCCTGCATTTTCTCTTCTAGCCCTATCCCTCCCCTCCCCCTCCTCGGGCTGCGAATCCTCTGTACCCAACAGTCAGAAATCTCTTCACAAGGCAGGAAAAAACCCAAGGGAATTTGCATAAATTAGAAGGGAGAAGCGCATTTCAGCCATTCTCTATTTAAACTGCGTGGAAATCACACTGATGGGAGATATAAATGCCTGCCAAAGCAGGCAATAAGGCGCTTGCCTCAATCTCACGGAAAATTGAAGATTTAATAATCAGATCTGACTTGGTTAGCTAAAGAAATAATTCTCACTTCTCGTGGTTTCCCTCTGTCAGGAGAGAGAAAGGCAGAGAGAAGGAGAGCAACTTGCCCATGCTCCTACAGCAGTGCTGAGCCTAGCAAAGCCCTTCCACCAGTAATGCCAGCAGGCAACCAGGAGCTGGCAGGGCCTGAGATTCCACAGTGGGAAGCAGAGTTCCCTTCTTTTCCTGTGAGGTCTGGATGAGTCTAGATCTATCCATGGCTGAGTGAGAGGCAAGTCAGCAGCAGCAAAAGCCCTGGTCCAGCTGGGAGATTTCAGGTGGATTGGCCTCTTTTCATGGTCTGATGGCTCAGTCCGTCAGGTGGTGGGAAAAATTATGATCTCCCCATGGGATTTAAAATCTGAAAGTCCAGATTCTCCAAGGTATTTAGGCACTTCAGCACAGATCAAATGGAATGTTTCAATATGTAGGTTAGAAACCAAGTCCCATTACATGTCTTACTCATGTAGGTGACAGTATTTGGGCACTAAGGTGACCGTGTACTTGTGCCATGGTAGGTGCCCTGCACCCATGTTTCCCCACATGTGCCCTCTTTTCTCAGGCATATCAGCTCAGCTTCTGGTTTTCAGTATCTCAAAAGCCCTTTGCACTGTCCAGATTCTGGGTTATCTGAAGTATTTGTAGCATAAACAGCAAATAGGACACTTGTATGTTATAGAATCATAGAACGGTTTGGGTTGGAAGGGACCTTAAAGACCATCTAGTTCCAACCCCCCTGCCATGGGCAGGGATGCCACCCACTAGATCAGGCTGTTCAAAGCCCCATCCTGGCCTTGAACATGTCCAGGGATGGGGCATCCATGACATCTCTGGGCAGATATTTCTTCCTGGAAATCTCCAGAGAGCGGTATGGACACCATAGCAAGTGCTTAAATATTTCAAGATGCATTAGGGCAATGCTGGTTTTGCATCTCTGTCTTACACAAGAGACCAAATGGTCCAGACAAACCTTCTTTAGGAAATACCCCAGTGACTTTCTTCCATACACTACATTGACCACCCCACTGATGGTACTTGTTATGGATTTTATGCAGACAACTATCTGTCAGGTAGTAGAATGAAGCAGAGAAATTTATAACTGGCTCTCACTGTGTGTTGAGGAATAAGCATCCTTCAGGTTCCTTGGAAAGCTCAAGTGAGAGCAGTTATTAGCAAATATTTAGCACGTTTCTCTGTTCACATCAGTTCAGTACCTGTTGAAATAATATGTGCTTTACTTCTCACCTTTTATTGTTTAGTTCAGTTTTTGGCTTTTGTATTTTTTACCATGACAGACACCAAGCTTATTCATAAATTCCCAAAACTTTGTCCTTCAGATTTAAATTTTCCAGGCTTGGCCTTTCTCCAGAAGCAAACATGGCTCTTTTCAGGCAGAGAAATGGGAAGTTAAAAGAAATACTCAGTTTTATACACACACCAAAAAAAAAAAAAATTATTCTTATAATGTATCAAAACACAGCATTATAACTAAAGTATTCAGGGATCAAAGCTAATTTTTTAATTGGAGTATCCACATCAAAGGAAGGCATTTGCGAGTATCGTTGTAAGAATTAGGTCTTCTGATTTGTTCAACTTTTGACCCTGTGGATAACTTCATGCTTTAGCATTTCACTGAGGAGTTCTCCCAAGGCCAAATCCTAGTAAGGGCTCTGGCAGATGAGCTGTTGCCAACTTTGCTGTAATAGTTTAAGATGTATTTGTCCTCCCCCCTCAATCTTCTCTGCTGGCTTCTCTGCCCCCCCGTTCCAGAAGATGCTGATCACATGTAGCAGACTTGGCCATGGACAATGTAGTGGGGGTGACTGAGGCAGAGGTTTCTTAAATTGCTCTCAAAGATGAGATAGAGCTAAGACAGCAGTCTGTGACTTGGCATGCCTTCCCTGCAGGCACATGTCCAGCTCTGCTGGAGGGCTCTAACCTTCAGTGGAGGAGCACCAGCACACAGCTGTGAGAGGTAACTTCAAAACCAGCTGCAGCTGTTTGCTCCGTGAATACAGGGAGGAATGGTGAACCCTTGATCCTGCAAATACTTATGCATGTGTTTAACTTTATAACTGTGAGCAGTTCCAGGAACTTCGGTTAGGCTTGAAGTTAAATTGGCACATAAATGCTTGCAGAACTGGGAGCCTGAGTTTGCATAGGGTTGAGCTAAGAAAGCTTTGATTCTCACACATTGGAGCAATATGTTTCTGCAGTGAAATGACACTGGAAGAAAAATCCTCCAGTCTGGTGTAGGCCTTCTTCCCTTCCCAAATACATACTGAGATCAAGACCAGACGTTTCCACATCTCCCTCCCTTTCAGAAAAGTGGCCACTCCTTGGGTCTGTGAGGGTGGCAGCAGGATGCAGAGGCTAAGCACAATGCCCTGCACTTCTTCTTTCTCAGCCTTTTTGGCAGAGAGCACAGCCTGCAGCTCTGTTTGTCCTCAGAGCTGCCATCCAGGTGAGCCTTACACCAGTGAATATCTCCATGCATGTTGCATGAGCAGACCTATAAGCAGGCACTGACAAGGGTTGTCCCTGACAGAATTGTGCCAACAGATCTTCCTGCTGGCAAACCCCAGTGGCCATCGGACACCCCTGGCTCTGTTCGCCCAACCCCATGTAGGCAACCCGAGGAATGGTTTTGGGAACATGTCACTATCTGCATTTGCAGCTATTTTAGCTTCTTAGTCACTGGCCTGACATCCTGAATTGAATCCATGGCTAGCTATGCTGCTGAGTAACCAGCAGAGTATTAAAAGGTTTCTCTTCAGAGAGAGCTCAGGCAGAGCCAGCATGTTGGGCTGGCTGTTAGCCTTTGGGTGCTTAGACTGAAGCATGTGAGTAAAAACAGCCCCAATTTTTCAGAGGTGTTGGGCACACTGAACTCCTAGTACACTTCATGTGAATTAGGCCTTTTTTTGTTCAAGGCAATTTGAAGAAATGGGTATATACTGTGGCTCCAATGGCTCATTTCCTTGAAGTGTTGTGCCTGGCCACATGGTCTGGAAGTGCTTCCCAGAGACCCCCCCATGGAGTGCCCCCCTTCCCTCCCTCTCCCCCAGCCTTCCTTCAGGCTCTGGGTCTGAAACTCCAATATTTGTGAAGGGCTCAGACACTAAAGGTCTGTGTCAGGCAAAGTCCAGACTGTTCCCGACCGTTCCCAGGAGAAAAAGTGGCAGCAAACCACCCCCCCGGGTGCTGAGGTACCCACCGGGTCCCGCACATCTCCCTGCCAAGCCTTGCCTGGCTCCAACGCTGCCAGAGCCTGTGCTTGCACTTCATTAAGGTGCCTAATGAGCACACCAGTGTGCAGGGGTACTCTACTGACTGGACCAGTCTGGGAATCTCATACCAAGCAAATCCTGCATAAACATCTCCAAAGATTTAAAAAAAAAAAAGTTGTAGGAGCAGTCACTGAAGTATCATTAAAGTGGCTTGTTTTAAGCAAGAGAAGTCATGCGGTTACAGAGAAATATGCACTCACAATATTATTAGAAACCATGATACAGCCTTTAGTAACAGTGTCACAGAACAATTTCTCAGATATTACAATATAATCAAAAGATCTTTTTTCTTCCCTTCCCCCTTAAAGAGATACACACTGGCTTCTGCCCCCCAGTAGTGAGTGTTTATAGTCGGACCCTTACTTAACCTGCAGAACGAGAAGGTGCAGAGCGAGATGTCAGAGCCTATCCCCCAGCCCACCACCCCTCCCCCGCAGCCCCCCGGGAGGCAGGAGAGCCCTCCGGTGCGGCTGCACCACCAGCCCCACCGCACAGCAATTAGCTCGGTTCTCTGGCGCAGATTTGCGGCTTAGCTCTTAAAAGCCGTTTCATAAATATTCGATGGCCTTTCCGACAGGGTAATGTGCCTCTGTGACATTAAAGAGGAAACTCTGCGAAGGGGAGGGATGACAACAAATTTATCCACCAATAGCACACTCTTTTGGCACAAAAGCACATTCTTATCTTTACATCCCATAATGAGAAGGCAGGGACGGGACTGTTGCTACAGCTCTCTGGGTGGGTAGATGTACCGTGCAAGAGAACGGTGGCTACAAACTGTTAGATATTTTTTCTCCCTTGCCTTTGCAAATAGAAGGACCCGTGCTTGTGGTCCTGCAGTGGTTTTCCTAAGCCCCCGGTGAGGAGGACTTCTCTCACGATGTCAGACTGCGAGGGACTGCCTGTGGGTAAGCGCCAGATTTATATTTACCCCAGTGTCCTGCCGACTAGTTCACATTCTCAGATTGCAAAGTCACACGCGAAGCTGCTTGCTTTTGAAGGGAGCTGGAGCCGCAGCAGGGAGAGGAGAAACTGCCTGAAACCACTGCAGACCCTGGTGCGGTGCCTTACGAGCCCGTGGTGGAGGGGTGGTGTGGCTGGTAACGCCTGGATTTTCTCTAAAGGCACAGGGGCTGGGTAGGAGGAAGGGCTCATTAATTCAGACAGATGGTCTGAAGTGTCGGTGTCCGGAGAGATGATGGTATCGATGTGCGTATTCTCGAGCTCACTAAGGACAGTTTCTGGGGATGGGTCCTGCAGGACCAGGCGCTGTGTATGTATCCTGTTTGCTCCTTGATAAACCTTCCTGGATGGTAACGGACGCAGCAAGGGCAGATAAACGTAATGCGGAGGGGTTATTTGTTGAAAGGAAATAGAAATATACCTTATTTTCAAAATAAGTGCCTTACATGTTTTTCCTGTGTCTGGGAAGGAGTCCTTTACTAGCTCTTAGGGCTGTATATGTCAAACTTCACTGAGCAGAAGAGCACATCAGCAAGAAGCATGTTTCTCAGATGTTTTTGGGGGGTTTTTTTAACTTCTGTAGGAATTATAAATCCTCTCTAGACTGCCTATACAAAAGGAAATTCTTGTCAAAATGCTAGTTTAATTGTCTACCAAGGCATTTTACTAATAAAGAGATGAACCATTGGAAACATATTTTACTTTGTTTTTCCTTTTGCCAAGGCAAGCATTTCTCTTTTCATGTATGTATATAAACACACACATAGCACTGTGTAGCACTCAGGTTTCACTGGTCTGTGAAGGCTGTGAGTCAAAGATGAGGTTTGGGCTAAAAAGTGAGGCTGGAGAAGAAGAAGGCTGCTGCAGTGTTTATCTTTTTTCCTGTTCTCTCTGCTTCCATTTCACAAAAGAAAAAAAAAATCCCAAGTCCAAAGCTGCACACTCATAACCACAGTGGAAAAACATAAATTATGTATATGGTGCAGAGTGAGCTGCACCATGCACCATTCCCTGTGCTGTTGCACAGAGGAGTGATGAAGATGAATATTTCCCACTTACCTTCTCAAAAGGCTGATCTGTTATCCAGCAAAGTTTCCCTTCTCCAGGCTTTGATTTTAAGGGCCTGACCTCAGTTTGCTTGTTAAGCACTCTGAGTTGAGGGTGGGATATTTCAGGGTGACAGTGACAGTATTTAGCTGGCAACTGATATCAATAATGAAACTGATACTGAGCCTGCATGGCATCTTGTGTGCAGAAGTTACTGATATCTCAATTACCTTTGCTGCTGAAAGGACCTAGGAGTTCTCCTCCAGAAAAACATTCATGGATGGATGCATGATTTGAGGGAAGAAAGCAGTTTGCTATGGACAGGAATGAAAAGTAAAGATGAAATGATGTTTAGATGTGAATGTGAATTAGAAACATGCCAGCATACACAGAGGAAAAGTTTGTTCCCCTTTGTTCCTGTAATCATCCTTCCATGTCCCCCCAGCCAGAGCTGTCCCTGCCTCCAGCCCTGTTCCTGGGCAGCAGGGCTCCCCCTGTCCCATGCCAGACACAACCAACCAGTTCCAATGCACACCTGCTGCATGGATCTTGCATATTATTCTGATTCCTCTTTGCACAGATGTGTGGATGCAAATATGCACATACAAATATACACAAAACTGGCACTGGAGAGAGAAATGGTAGTACTCCATTGCACTTATTAGGCAATCTTAGTGAACCAGTTGCTGACAGCTTGTTATTCATGCCATGTATTTTGAAATAATTCTCTTCATGGCTATTGCTCTTTGACTAGCTAGGCCGAAGTTTAAAACTTCAGCAGTAAAAACTGCATGAAAAGGGTTGGAAAAAAATCATCGTCAGACTTTCTAAAACACTGATTAGTGCCCAGTAGCTCAGAAATAGCCCTTTGCTGAATCCCATGCGCACAGTAAGGCTGGCATCGTACTTTCCAAATCCTTGGTTTTTGAATGCAGCCGGATAACACTGCTGCAAAAAAGTTGGTGCAGTGACAGGTATCATTAGCACTGCAATGTGGCTGGAATCCAGCACCCGGCTTATAACACAAACCATACAGCCATATGCATGCGCCCGTGTGTACACGTGCATGCAGCTATAAATAAATTTAGCCAAAGCACAATATTGATGTCAAGTCTGTGTATTGCTTCGGTAACCTCTTTGCGAAGGGTATGCCTCGCAAACAACCTGGAGAACTGCACTTTGTAGTTACAGGAAATTAATGCCAGGGTTTTTTAGGCTGCTTTCAGCCTACACAAGAATGCAGCAGGAACAGCTGCATAATTGTTCCCTCGGACAAGCAACTTGGGGGGAACGGCTGAATGCAATCTTTGAATTAAAAAATGGATATGAACGGGTTGATACAGCAATAATTTTTTAACAAGAGGCTTTATTCAGTAAGAGTATCCTATTTCTATGCTGGAAAGGGTTATGCAATTTTTCACAGTGAAAGCACTGGGTGTTTTTAAATTTCTGGTTTGTGTTCAGTTCCATCATGGTTGCACTCTTTTGCTGATGTGGAATGGAAAATTAAACATGTGATGAAAACAAAGTTTTACTTTGTTGTTTGAACGTAGTGCAGAAGATACAAAGAAAGGATCTTGGATTGCAGAATGTGGATTAAGTAAGTAAGATGTAAGCAAGTGTACAGTTATTTTGGACTGAATTCATACCAAAAAAGGCTTTCGAACACACTGCTATCAAAATGATGTATTAGTGAACAGAATTCTAAAATTTACACTATAAATTTCCCATTGTAACACAGGGAGATAAAGAAGAAAGGAAGATCAGTCACTTCAGGACAGATGCACTTCTATTTCTTCCTCATTAGCAATTATTGACATACTGATGCTATCCATTAGTGCCAGCTACATGGATTTCCTGTCACTCCTACATGCAGATAAAAGAAAAGCACATCAATTATTTAAGCGCTTCCTCTTGTGTGTATTATTTTTCTCTTGTAAGGGGACTTAGTTCAGTCTCTGAATGACTGAACAGCTTTTTATGCACCCAGCATTTTGATTAGGAATATATGAGTCATAATGGTTCTGGTTCTTAACAAAATCCTTTAGACTTCAAAAAAACCTCTGAAGTCACGCAAAGGTTCTTAAAGTGCCTCTTTCTTTATTTTCTCCTTTCAACCACAGACTGAGTAGCATGGGTAACTTTTTTTGTGGATAACATGACTGTTGCAATAACACAGGGTATTCAGCTGTAACAGATGAAGAATATATTACTGAAGAGGGACACCAGGAGTCTCATACATACATACTTTCTCTATTATTTACTGCAGCACTTAAAGAAGGGAGGAGACAGAATTGATGTATGTTGTTCTGCAGCAGGTGGCATGAGAATCTAACTGAATTTCCTTAAATTTCATCCCAGACTTTTATTGGCCTTATTTCAATAGAGGAGGAAACAAAACCATTCATCTGAAGCATGTTCCTGACTCTCTAGCTAAATACTTCCTTTCAAACCTAAAATTACACATTTCAAACGTGTCTTTAAGACAGGCTGGAGCCAATTTGCTAAAATTGGTGTTTTCAGAATCAGGATAGCTCAGAAACCTATGGAATTTAGACTTCCTGAAATTCAGCACATATTCTGCAGTGTCATGGGGAGTCCATTTATCTCAGCCAGAGAGGCTGTTAGTGAGCAAGACCTACAGCTCCCATGCAGAGCTGTTTCTAAACAGATGCTGGGAATAAAATATGGTACACATACATTTCTGTAACAAAAACCCATGACTCAGCATATGAACAAGCAGTACTCCTGCCAAATAAAATTGCCCAACTTTCACATATTCACATTAGAATAGGACTATGCTTTAAATTAATATTTCATCAGATTTGATAAAAAATGTCTATATTTTTGCAGATAACTCCATGTTTCCCATAGGCCTGGACCACCAGTTCTGTTTTGCAGACTAGAGTTTAAACAAAAGGTCTTCACTTAGACACTGGTGCTGCCATATGACACTTGTCCCAAAGAATATTACAGTTTGCAGGGGGAGATCCTAAGCAAAAGGCAACACCCTGAAATCACCTTGCAGAGTGGTTGTGCAGACTGCAATTAGTGCTCTGGGATAAGCAGGGAAATGGGAAGGTTTTTCCAGAATATCAACCCAATTACTTGCCACAGTTTAGAAAGGCAGTAGTGTGTCTTAAGCATCTCTAGAGCGGTCTGCAGGATGAATGACAACTCCTGACCGCACCAAACCCACCAGCACTGGCTTGCATGCTCAGAGCTCCCCAGGAGCATCCCCCAGCCAGGGCAAGGTGAGCCCAGAGTGCTGGGCCTCCCCTGCCTGCAGAGCCAGCTTTGCACAGCAAAGCACAAGCAATCTTGCAGTCACTATCCTTAGAAAGAAACAAAAACCCAATCCATACATTTGGGATAGAACGGGGTGAAGCCTGGGTGAAGAGTGTGAATGACTGCTGCTCCAGCACTGTCACTGAAGCTAAGCAGCCTTACTCAGGTCACTGGAGTTAGGTGCACTGCAGACTGCCTGAAGTCTGTCCAGAGATTTCATCTGAAGGTAGCCCAGCTGTGCTCTTGGCTAACTTGCTATGTGTTAAGTGCTGTTTAAAGATGTTCTGCAGCTGCAATGGACATGGCTGGGTCAAACACTTAAGAGAAGAAAGGTAAAAATGTCTGATGGTCAGTATAAATCCTAAAGAAAGGAGCATTTCTGAATGCCAGCATTTACCCCATTTAGAATGATAGAATTATTTAGGTTGGAACAGATCTTTAAGATCATCAGATTCAACTGTAAACTTAACACTGCCAACTCCACCACTGAACCATGTCCCGAACCATGTCCTTATATGCAACACCTATACCTTCATTAAATATTTCCAGGGATGGTGACTCAGCCAGTTTCCTGGGCAGCGAGTTTTATTGCTTGACAACCCTTTCAGTGAAGCATTTTTTTCTGTTAGTGGGTTGTGCTCTTCCTTCAGCCACTGATTGAACCTGGCTCACTGTGGAAGACTTCATCTCTCTGCATGTGACTTCCCATGGGAGAGCATCCTATCCATGAAGCAGTGTCATGTGGTTTGGCTGAAACCCCAGGGAATTTTCTGCAGCCCACATGGCTCCCTCCTGCTCTCCCTTCTTTTCCCAAGAGCTCTCTCCTCACTTGGGCTGGCAGCCTGTCCTCAGGCATGGGGGAAGCATGTCCAGCAGTGCCTTGAACAGTGGAGGCTGGGCATTCAGGGGGAAACACCAATTAGGATGAAGTAATCATTATTATTTAAGTCTTTAAAGAGTTTTTTGAACATGAAGATCAGGAAAACACACAAGGAAAAGTCAGTGACCCTGGTGCCCCAGAAAAAAACCCAGAAGCAGATGTATGGTGACAAACAAACCCCATGGAGACACCAGGTTGGGAACCTGCCAGCCACATGCCTGGAAAAGACTCTCTGCCCGTGCAGCATTTTAAGATAGCCCCATGAGCCAAAATATTCAGTCAACAGTCCATAAAGGGTTAAAATTGCCTGGGTACAGCTTCACAGGCTGAGCCTGGGTTAAAGGACTTCCTGTTGAAGAGGGACTGCCACCTTCAAACAGGGCTTTCAAAGCCACGAGGCTGCATGGCCCGGCCATGTGTCTTACCTTTCACCTTCTTAGATCTTTCATTGGGGAAAAATGGCTTTTCCAACCGGGAGAAATCTGAGGCCTCCCGAATCCACTCAGCAGTTGCTTCACTGCTGGAAAAGGGACAGAACTGAAAGAGACCCAGAGGGCACGGAGCAACTCCCCATTTGCACTTGGGTAAAATGCCATGGGTTGCAAAGCTAGTTCTTTGTCATCAAAAGCAAATATGAAAGAAGTTGCTCTCTGTTGCAGCCTGGTTTGTTTGCAACAAGGGTTTAGCCAACCTCAGGCAAAATTAGTGTACCTGTAAATAGCTGTGTAGTACAACTCCCTCCACTACTCATAGACTTATTTCTTTCAACTGGGTTAAAAATTTGCAACCTCTGGAATTCAGAAAAAGATAAACTCTGCTGCCAGCTCCATTTTTCTCCTCTCGTAAAGATGCCCTGCCCCTAGAGCTTGGTGATGGTTTGGTGGGATCTGATGGTATTTCAGGAGTGTCCTGGGCATAAGCACAGGGTTAGGCTTTATCTCCAGCCTCTGCATGTAAAGTAGCAGGTGAGGTTTCCTGCTGTGGACTGCACTAACCAGCTGGTAGGCAGGGGCTTTACCTGCTCACTGTGTTTCTGAAGCAGAATATGAGTATGTGTACTATGTACTACAGGGGCTCCAAGTGTGGGTATTTGAGCTAGCAGAGACATCAACATCCTTTTTGGAAGTCTTGTACATTTGCATGTTTGCAGGAATGTACTGAAATCATATCTGGGAGTATAGCAGAGGATTTCTTTCCTCTTTTTTTTTGTTTGGTTTGGTTTAGTTGGTTGGTTGGTTTGTTGCCATTGGTTTGTTCCTGTTTGTTTGGTTTTCTTTCTCTGAGGAGGAGAAATCTTTCAGGCTGAAGGACGAGAGCTTTTTCAGGCAGTTAGTAGAGAGAGTTGAAATTAGTATGAACATTTGCAGCTGGGATGCTGGTTAAGGATCTAGTTAAGGAAATACAGAAGATGCTACATATTTCTCAAGTGCTTCTCCCCTTCTCCCCCCCACCATCCCCCAATGGGAGGATTTTCTTTATCTGCAGAAAGAAATATTTGGAAACTGTAGTTTGTCCCAGACTGTGTAAGCAAGAGCACTTGCACAGGCTGTACAGCACATTTCTGTACAGATGTTTACAGTAACCTAAGGCGTGCAAAAAACGACTGATGTGTTTTTTCTCCCATTCTCCTCCATCCCTCATAACATCTGCAGTACTTTCAACATATTTTGTGTTCAGCCATCAGCATTTAGAAGCCATAATTGCATTTAACAATGTCTGGAGCCTTCTCTTGTTACAGACCTGTTTTACAGGCAGTAATTTAGAGGGTGGGGCCACCTTTCCTTCCTTTGCCATTCAGACTGCAAACTGAATGCCCAGTTTGCCCTCCCAAAAACCTGGTGAGTGTCCATTTTCATATTCAGCATATTCAGTTGCTTCTCTGTCCCCATTATTTCTTTCCTCACAGCCTGGGATCAGCTGCCTCACCCCACACTAATGGTTTTCACAGTTAAATTTGTAACATTCATGATTACCTTAGATCTCAAGCCTCCTCTAAGACTCACATAAAAGACTGACAAGATACTCCAAATGCTTTCTTCTGTATGGGAAATAAAATCTGGGGCACAGGAATGGGCTCCTGACAAACTCCAAGTGCTGCTCGTGGACATGTTAATAGTGCCCAGCATCAGTTCCCTGAAGGAGTCCTGGGTTTCATGGAGCAGCTGAAGTCACAGTTGAGTCAGTGGGACACATGGGGACTGGTAAGAGCTGCTCTTTGGTTCTGCACACAGTCTGTCAGTTACAGAAATTGCTTTTGGAAAAAAAAGCCTGTCTCTGCAATCCCTTGCTCAAATGACTCCAAACTGGGCTTGGTAATTCGGCTGTGGCCCTTGAGGAGTCACTGCAAATTCCAGGAATGCTTTGGGAAGTCCAATGTTGTCTCCATCACAGATAACAGGGAGCATTTCAGAGAGGTGCCAATGGCTTCTTCATCTCAGGAAGCTCCTCCACACTGTCCAGGCAGGAACCCCATCACCACTCTCGACACCATTTGCATGGCTGAAGTTTCACTTAAGTGCTCCTTGGCAGAGAACTGGCTTTCACCTACACCAGTTAGCATGAGGGCATGAAAATAAGAGTTTGGAGAGTATCCCCTCATAAATCCATAGACACTAATTGCAAATTTGGCATTTCATGTGGTTTTCACCTATTTTGCAGGTAAATATACGTGTGCACACTAAGCCTTTGTGATGTGCCCTTTGTGGAGCTGCAGGATATGATCTGGTTTTGTCAGTACTTCTCAATCACACAGTGCACCCAGAACGCTTCCCAGTAATTAGCATAGTTACTGTAAAAAATGGTCAAATCCTTGCTGATGAACCAGCAGCAGGAGGGGAACCCCTGGGCTGTTGGCTGGGGCATGTTTGTGTGAGTAGCAGCTCTGCTAGTTCAGTTGGCTGGGCATGGTCTGTCCTGCTTCTCCCCAGAAGCTCTGATGAGAGAATGACCCTGCACTTCAGAAGCTCCATGCATTGTACAAATGTGTCAAACCCCAGCAGACAGACAGCTACCTAGGCAAGGGGGCTCCACCCTGAACCCTGAAGGGTTGGGCGAAAACTCCTGCAGCCAGACAACTTGTCTGAAGAGGCCTTGCTGATGCAAGAAATAAAAGCAGACAAAAACAGTTCTGTGGGCAATATCCGAACATCTGAGTAATTTTCCACAGAGATTCAAAAATCCAAAAGGTGACAGCAAGCTGAGGGTCTCAGATTGTGCTTAATAGTAGAACAGGGATTTTGAAGGACCTGACTTCAGGTTAAATTTATAATTTGCACATTTCCCACTTTCTGGGGGAAGGAAGGACTTTGGGAGTGTGACCTAGACCCCTTGGAATCAAGAGGAGCCTATCCACTCAGTCCAATGAATTTGGATCACTACTCTTAAAAATCTCAGAAATATCTTTATTCCCCTGAATCATAGGTGCAAACTATGTGGTTGGGTCAGCTCAGTTCTTCTTGTTAGACTGGAAGCTTGAGCCCTGTGCTGTGTGGCTCGGGAGGTTTATTGGGTGAGGCCCCACCAGGAAGCACCGTTGTAGTGCGTGGGAAGCACTGGACATGAGTCATACTTTGTCCCAGCATGATTGCTCAGAGAAACATATTTATATTTGCACTGAACTAAAACTTAATGGATGTTTCATATTTTCCCTGCTGAAACATTGCTAGATATGACTCAGCAATAAGTCACACACAGAGCCCTGTGTGTGGTGTTATTGAGAATTTATATGTGAGGGACTGAGGCACATCAAGATTAAGCCAAAACTAGTTCCCAGTGCTGTGGGTGTGTAATCAGAGATGCTGAGGAGCTCTTCTTTCAGAGCGCCCAGCACAGCACTGTATTTCAAATATTCAAACTTCATTGGCAGCTGAGAGCATTGGGTATGTCTATAAATCAGATCTGTGGTCTCTGGTCTGTTATGAGGAGATGAGGATCATGCCATCAGTGACCACTTGGGAAAAACTTGATTTCTAAAGTTGCTCTGTGTACCAACTCCTCTCTCTTCAAGAGCTGCTCTGCACCTGAGACACAGATGCAATCCAGTTCCCAGGAGAACTTTTCAAGCTAACCTAACTTGAAATTGCCCTTGATCTTCCTGGAATGGCATTCTTTACCATGTTCAGTATTTCCAATGGGTGAAGCTGTGATGTGATGATAGAGAGCATATTGGAAACACACCTGTCATAAAATGCAAAATACTCTGACACTTCTTAACTAGAGATCTAGCAATAAGTATACTTGTTGTAATAATAACTTGATACTTCACCAGTTGTTTGGAGATGCTCTACAGTGTTGATAGCCTTATACACAGGCATCTCTCATATAGGCAGCTTGTCTCTGGGACATCCTGTTGCTACAAGAGTCAGTGGGCCTTCTGACATCCATCTGACTTAGGCATGAGATCACAATCCCTTTGTGCTGCAGGCATATGGACCACATGTGGAAAGGTTTTTGAGAAGGAAACTACTATTTCCTGCATCTATCATAAATTCCAAATGGTATATTCAGGCATAACAGACAGTGCATTGATGAAATGGAAGCAATTTCTCTGGGAAATCTCACCTAAACTGTTTGATTTGTCTTAGTCCTGCCAACTCTTTGATGTTTATCATGAACCTCATAAGATTTCATTTCTTTTTACAAAGCCAGCTTTCTTGGGTCATGAGTTTTTGGTGATTGTCAAGATGCCTATGCACTGCCTATTTTCCCCCAGCCAGAAGCATGTGGGTCTTGTTATGACACTGAAGAGTGAGGGTTTTTTTTCAAAGATGTTTTGGTCAGGTATTTAAACATCTAAGGCTAAGGGAGAAGCATCATGTGTGAAAGTGCAAGAGAATGTGTAATGTCTGGAACAGATATGGCAGGCTGAGGCACACAGTTCTCACATGTGTAGGATGGAGAATAATATTTCTCTAACAAAAACTGTCTTTTTAAACATCAACCATATTTCTGTATGTTTTCATTTTGAGTCATTTAATGAAAAAATTGGAAAACTCCAGGGAAAACATTCAATCTGCTCACAGGTTTTCACAGGAGGAGTGTTTTTTTTCTCAGCAAACTCCGCTCCTACAATTATTTGGTTTCTTCAGATCTTTGGGGAGCATCTTGGCACATAAAGCAGCTGAAGGGTCTTTTTTCTGTCCTTTACCACTCCCTGCCAACTCTGACGTCCTATAAAGTGGAGGGACTAAGAAGACAGCTCTTCACTCTTCTCCTACTGTACTGGAAGGAGACTATGACTGAAAAGCAACTGGATGCCACATTTTTGTTGAGGCATAGTGAGTCTCACTCCCTACTGTAGGACCCTCACTGGTACTGGGGATAAAGAGAGATCGTCAGACCCTGAGCAAGAGCATTTCCCTGCTTCTTGTTGCCATGGGAAGTTCAGTAGGACAAAGGCAGTTCCTGGAGCAGCACATGTGTTCCTGTGTCACACATCACTCGGTCCTGAGGTCAGGTGTCCCTGCAGGGAGGCAGAGAAGCACCCCAAGGTGCTCCATGGCAATGAGAAAAAGGTAGCCAGGAGCTGAATATCTCCGTTTTGTCCAAGGGGGAGATACAGGCTTAGAAAATACTCAGTTTCACTAAATTAATTTTACTTTCTCCCACAGAAATGTGCCCATAAGTTGAACATTTGCATTTGCTTCCTTTTCCTAATGAAATTTAACAGCTGGGTTATCCTAGATAATGGTGCCAAATCTTTAAAGATTTCCTTGTTCCAAGGTGATTGCTCAATTGACAATCTGCCTTGTTAATTAAGCTGCCTTGAGGGACAGAGGAGAACTGGAGACAGCTGGATGTTTTAATGAGTCATCACAAAGAGCAAGACAAGGCTGTAGCATGAGTGAGACAAGGCTGTAGTGTAAGTCCATCCCAGCATGGCTCCAAGCCTCCCCAAACATCTGGACTTTGCCACCTGGAGTGCCTGTGTTCCCGGGAATGAACCCAAATGGAGCTGTGTGTAGAGAAGAGGATGCACAGGGAGGTCAAATTTACTTTCCACTACTTGGCACAGGGCCTTGCCACAGGCCAGCCTGCTCACAATCGGAGTCCTGGAGAATGCCCAGGAGTGCATGCACCCTCCAGCACATCTTCTCCAGGCTTGGTCTTGTTCACCTGTGCAAAGTCATTCACTACTTCCAAAGAGTCCCAGATCTCTTCTCTCAGTAGTTCATAGCATCTGATGAGCCCCATACTTGAATTTCTCTGTGTTGATCCAATACCAAATATCTATAAAAGGTGTGAAAAAGCAGCAGAGATAGCCCTAGGCTTCTGCCCAGAGCCGGATAACTTCATTTCAGTAAAAGGTTATTAGATCCCTGTTTCTTCTTCCTTTATTTCCCAAAAGCAGAACTGAGTAATCTTCCTTGTCTAAATTTTCTGGCTACTGATGATGCTTGGCTGCCTTCTCTGTACTTTCAAGGCCTTATGCTAAATTTAGACAAGGAGGAGATGCTTCTCCTCCGGACCTTCATTTTGTGGGTTACTCATTGACTGCTGTGGGCACAATGTGAGCTAAAAATACCATTTTCTGCACAGCCAAGTGAGGTTAGGCTAGAAATACTAATTTTTTCTTGCTACCTACTAGAGCTCCACATGCCCTTCCTGTGAAGGGCATCTGCCCTGTGCCCTGAAGGACACTGCTGTGGGTTTCCAAAGAGTCAGGATCACCTCTTCCTTTCTTGCATATTACCTAAGGCAAACAGTTAAAATTTTCTCTCTTCAACTGTGCATGTGGTTCTCAAGAGATCCTAAATAAGTGATGTCTCTGCCTCAGTGTGGTGCTCCCTGGAGACACTCAGCCTGAGACCTCTCTGGCCTTTCCTCAGTTCTTCAAGTCCTGCCCATCTGCTGCTGCCTTCCCTGTTCTGCCAATGAGCAAGTCTTGGGAAAATACTTTGATTTTATCTAGAGATGAAATAAGAAGCATCAAAATACCAGTTATAAGAATTTATGAGAGTAAAGTTTTTGCATCCAAATACTCATGAAGTAGAAATGCCAAGTAATTTTCTGCTTGCAGTGAATTCTTTGTGCTTATTAGGGGAAAGCATCTTCTACTATTTCCACATCTTTAATGAAGGTGGGTTTCTCCAATTCTTATGTGATATTTGTGGAATTCTACCAAGCATCCGATGATGACACAAACTACAACAGTGAAATATGAGCCACTTGCCCATGCCACTGAAATCTCAGAAGGGAATTACAGTCTTTAGCAGGGTTCATTCGAGGTATACTACTTAAGGTAATAGGGCTGGACAATCTCATTAAGATTTATTTCCACCCCATTTAAACATGGGGTCAAAAGTACAGTTGGAGCTGTATTGGCTTTATCTTTGGCTTACGGAAGAGATTGAAAAAAGAAGTAAACAGAAAACGTACTCAACCGCTCCATTGGCTGAGCCAGGAGACTGCATATATAGCTGACACAGGCTTGTGACCAGGCTTGGAGGCTGAGCAAATCCAAAGAAACTTTCAAACTTACTATATTGCATAAGCTTTTTTTATTTTTTTTCCCCCTCTTGCTGAATTTAGGAGATATTGCATCATTCCAGGAGGGAGAGCATAGCACAAAACAATTGCCGCTGCTCTTCCCTAATGGTAGTTCAACATGTTCACTGGATTTGTTCCAGTTCTGAATTTGTCCATACTCATTTGGGAAATGTATGGGTTAGGAAAAATACATTTTCAAACATTTCAGCTTGTGTTGCAGATTCCCTAAGTAGTCTGAAATGTTTACAAAGCTCTCAGCACATGGGGCTTGTCCTCCTGCAGATAATGCTATGTGACAACAGTAATCCTTCTATCACACTCTAAGTGCTTGTTCTTGCTTCTATTGAAGCCATCCAGACTGTGGGTTATTTGGAAGCATTTGTTTTCTTCACTATAAAAGAAGCAGAGGATATTTCCATCTGGGAAAGGAGAATTTGCTATACAGCAAATGCAGAAACCCACTGTGTTTGCTGCAGTGTCTTTCTGGTAAGTGTGGATAAATATACCCAGATTCTTCCAATGCTATAGGCCAGCTGCTCCTACCAGAACAGACTCATGGTGATCATGGCCTGAAGCCCAGGGACTTCTGGGATCAGATACCTGTAATCCACAGGCAAAGCCCAAGCTGCCAGCATAGTCCAGCTCGTCTTATAGCAGGCAGCATCCTTGGGCTCATCCTGGTGAGAGGTGGACTGCAGGACTGCAGGGCCAGCACCAAGGGGAGCCTTCAGCAGGCAGATGATGTGAACGGCAGAGGACATGACCTCAAGTATGTGCCACATACCCAAGCCCTTCAGTCTGTGAGTGGATTTTCTTGTTCAAACATTGCACTCTCACTCTTCTCAGATTTGGACCATCCTTTGTGGTTTACCCAAACCCAGACTAAATGAGTACATCCAGAGGCCCCTGGAGATACCAGGTCAGGGAAAGACATTTGGTCCTCTCCAACACTTTCCGTGAGAGACGTGGCTGAGAAGTAGATCCAGCATTGCTATTCTCCAAGTTTGATTGCCTTGGCACTTATTTGATGCATAGAAATGTACAATCAACACTGCCATACAGGAGAGAACTAAAATCTGCATGTTTGGAAGAAAAATAAGGGATTGAATAGACAGAAAAATGGAGTCGGCAGTTCTAGGAACCCATCACCATAGTATCAAGACACTATTTACAAAACTTCTTTGTGAAGTAGTTTCTGCAGGCTCTTTCCTTCAGTTTCAGTTAAACTCAACACAGTCACTGTTCTGGATTTAAACTCTGCTCTGAAAGGTCTGTAATCTAAACATGGAAACATTTAAGTCATGCTCTAAAAGAAGAAAATAAAGCTGCATAGTGCGATCCAGTGCCGTGTGAGGACCCCTGGGCTGGGACTGGTGGAGCTGCAACAGCCCCATTAACACCCAGGGAAAAACCTGCAAGCCCCAGAGATGCCGCTGTTCATTGGGGAAACCCTCATAAAAGCCCCAGAGCTGCTGTCCTGGGGTGAAACCCCTCAGGATTGCCCCAGAGCTTCTGTCTCAGGACAACAACCTTCATGCAAGCCTCAGAGTTGCTGACTTGGAGCTTGAAGCTGGGCCAAAGCTCACAAGAGCTTCCCAGGCAGCCTGGTGAGCCAGGACATAGCATGGCCCCTCTGCATCTCTGCAGCTGCATCTCCAGCACTGCCTGGAGCATCCATGCACTGTCCTCTCCAGTGTGATCCAGGTGTGCTCGAGCCTGAGAACAGCCCCATCTGTTTTCAGTGGCTGAGTTGTGTGAAATATGGTTCAGATTCTGACACGAAGAGGGGGAAAATTAATAGGGTAGTCAAACTTCATTCTGTTTTAATCTGAAATTATAAAGTACATTTATATTTTTAAGCACAATGTTTAACCTGACAGCATCCCATTAAAATGCTTTATATAAGCTCATTAGGAGCTTCTGTGCAGTATCATATTTATTGCAATTAGCAAATATTAGTGGCCCAGCTGAAGTACAAGATATTTTTTCTGTCTTACCCCCCTTTTATTCCTCCACCTCCTGCCTGCCATAACATAAGCATAGCCTAGATTAGATCCTTTCACACATTAGCCTTTCTGTCTGACAAGTCCTAAAGAAAGAGAAATAAAAAAAAGAAAAGTAATAGAAAATTAACCATTAGGAGCCTCTAAAAAATTATAAGAGCCTCTTAGATTAAGTCCCTCACCAGTGTCAAGGCTATAGCAGTGCCAGTGGCATTAGTGGCACTAAGTGACTTAATTCCAATATGATTCAGAATCATTTGTAGCTATCAGCTTATTGAGAGTAAATCCTCATCCTCCCAGATCTTTTGTTTGCCATCTCTTGACAAGCTATGTTGCATATAAATGAGCTCATAAGACATGGCAAGGATGGATATATTTTCATTTGTAATGAAGTTTCATGCACACAAATGCTACTGTTGAAATACTAGTAATAATATTAATATTTAATGAATTCAATCCTTATTTGAGTTTTGTTTTGTGATTTTTGTGCTCCTACTCAGATATAAAGTATGTGAAATGAAAGAAAGGTTTCTCTGAATAAGGAGAGAGTTCAATTTTTATAGATACTTAGACCTTGTTCCAGTCTGTGGCAAAGAGTGGCCCACATGGCCTCTGTTCTAGCCATGATCTCAGAGAATGGCTGGAATTTAGGATCTGAGGTCTTTCGTGGTTTACAAGTGAATCATTGGCTGCTAAGCCATTTAAAGCCCACTGAGAGTTCAGGATACAGGGAGGCACAAAGGTCTGGGTGCCTGAGTCTCAGATCCTACCATGGGTGGTGGAACTTTGATATAGTGCTGGTTCAGACCCTTCAGCCCAACTTGCCTCTTCTGTGTGTTCACACAAACACCTGAGTTTTGACATTGATGAGCAGATAAGCACTGATGCTTGTACTTCAGTCTCTTGAGAGGATTCAATCCTCTGTCAGAGGGCATCCTAACTGGCTGGGCTGGCATGTTGTGAACAGATGATGTTGAGAAGAACTTAGAAAGCCATGTAGAAGCCAGTGCTAGACCCTCCGCAGCAGACCTTGACCTTTTCCCTAATGATTCCGTGTGGCTGTGCCAGGAAGGACTGCTAGTCCCCTGTCAAGCTCCAGGCCTACTTGGCTGTTCTGCAGCACTGGATGATAATGCTCCTTCTGCCCAGCTGTTGCCCTTTCCTCCTAATGCTCTCCAATGGGTCAGCCTGCTACTTCACCATTTGGAAATCAATCTCAGAGTGTGTCTTGCAGGAGGTGTATTCCAAGTGCTCATCACTGAATAGGCACGAACCCCTGAAGGCCATTGAGCAGTGCTATGTGTCATTGCTGCAAGCAGAAATTATCACTTGCAAGCTGTCTGTAGGTAGTTTTCAGTCATGTCTGGAAATATTTATGCTGAGTCTCTCTCATTCCTCATACTTTCATTGATTTCAGGGAGCTGTTAGGACTGAACTTATGTTCCTAAAATCTCAAGGTCTCATCTGTTATTTTTCTTTTAAATTTTTAGATCCAAACATGCACCAACTGACAAGTGTATCTTCGTCCTGCTGTGTCTTGTACAAATGTAATCTTTATGGCATGTACTGCTTGAACTGAAAAATATCACTGATACCTACTTCCACCTCCTTTCCAGGAATGGATTTAGGACACGGTCTAGAGATTAATGCCTTGGCTGGTAGAGAGGAGCATTCAGAGTGGGACCAAGATAGGGTCAGATTACACAAAAAGAGAAACACTAGCTGCAAAATCCACTACAGAAGAGAGCAGAATATCTCATGGATTCATTTATCAGCATTTCAAATCTGGTCCATCAGAGATGGAACCAGTTAAAACACTGCAAACTGGAATCTGTATTCCAGTTGTTTGCTGTGATCTTGCACTAGTTGGTTCACAGAAAATTTTAAAAGAAGGATAAATATTGTCTATAAGCCCTGTTGCCAAAGAAAATGTAAGAGGTATTATTTTCAGCTGCTTACTCATTCAGAGGGAGCCACAACACTTGAGCCTTGCTGTGCTTTTTGGCTGCTGGGAACCAGGAGCTTTTCACTTGGAGTGTGGAACTGTGCATGCCCAGCTCTTGAGGGAAAACAGGGATAAATCACAAGTTTGCCAGTTTGACACCTCGTTAACATGATATGTGTACTCTAAGCATGTGCAGTATGGATCATAAACATGATGTTGGAAGGGGAAGTGTTTGGGGAAACTTTTACAAATGGGAAGAAAAATATGCTGGTATCTCTCATGCTCCAATATGGACATGTGGTATTATGTGCAGTCTAAAGAAATCACTTCCTGCATTGGTGGTAACAATGTTTTCTAACAAAGACAGATTGTGTCTACATGGAAAAATGAAAGAGATGACTGCCAAACAACAGCAGTGAATGTACTGAGAAAGTATTATTTAGGGTTTTTTTTTAAAAGTGCATAAAAATCTGCTTAGGTGGCTTGTTTAAAGTGAAGAGACCAAATTTTTAGTAACTAAGATTCCTTCCAATACAAACAATTCTATGGTTCCATGAACTAAGTATCACTGCCCAAAGGATTCATCTATTATTCCCCAGTTTATCCTACTATGACTTAAATACCTCAGAAAGAAATTAAAACCAGCTATATTTTATTAGTTACCAGCAAGTCCCCCAACAATGCCAAACTTAGAATGACAGAAAGAAAGAATATAGGAATATAGTGATATTGTAACGGATAATAAAAAATCCAACAGCTTCAAACAGAGCCCATTTCAGGTTCAAAATGCCTATCAATAAGCTCAGTTACACATTCATAAACCGTCACTTGAACTAAAAGGTTGTCACCAAAGACCCCAATTTAATTTCCTCCCAATCCATGGCAATTTACAGAACTGTGATTTAAAACCTCTTCATCACCCTGAATGTGTATATTTGGGGGCTGGGTAGTTAAATCACATGAAGCTTTCCTTCTCATATGCAACCTTCCTTAGCTGTACCTCTAGAAGTCCTTCAGTGCAATTATTTATTACTTGCATAAATCAGAGCAATGCAAAGAGGTTTTCCACTGAATTCTAACAGCATGTTGGCACTTCTGTTATTGTTCCAGTATATGTAACCTAAGAAAGGGGTGATTCCTTGGTTTTATTTTGGTTTGGGTCTTTATTTTTTTATTTCTTTTCTCTTTTTTTTGGCAATGCTATATGCTCCCAGGGAAATAATAGACAGTGATTTATTTATGAAATTCCTACAGCAGGAGGAAGTCATACTTGGGTCTTGCTGCCATGGAGGGAGATAAATAAACTGTCCTAATATATTTAGCTAAAGAAGATATAACCCATAGGAAAACAGACTAAAGAAGACTGGAGAGGCATATACAAGCTGGCACAGAAGATACTGAGCCAGAGAACAGAATGTTTAGATAGAGGCACTTATGGGCACTTCTTACCAACAAACGAATCATCAAGGGCATAACTGGCTATTTTTAGCAGTAGTGTCTATGTTTCTTTTGGCTTTTATCTCAAGAAAACTGTGAAAGGAGCTACTAAAAATCCATACAGAGCAATGCTGGGCTTCCCTGTGTGTGGGGGCAGGACTCAGAGTGCCTTTGGCTTGGCAGTGCAGTAGATGCTACAGATATATATATATATATATATATATATACACACATACATATATATATAATTCTAGGTGAGTGTGTGTGTCTCCATGCGGTAGTAGTTCCCTCCCAACATACATCATCACATGGTGGGTAGAACAGGAGTCCTCAGGCACCCTTTGTGCTGACACTCTCCACTCCCAGGCTTCCACTCAGTTCCTCTGTGAGGATCAGGGAGATTTCATCTTCTGATATCCTAATCATTGCTCTGGGCAAAATCCTTTGGCTTCAGCTCTAAGGATCATGATTTAATCCAGTAGTTTAGCCCAACAATGGAAACCAGGGAGTAACACAATATTTGGTTTTGTCATTATGTTCACCATTTGTAAGTAACGGGCTGCAAAACGCTTATGACTTGTGGCAGAACATTCCATTAATGCATCAATAAAAATAGCGAAGGTGTCTCCATTGACAGCACTTAACAATTTTCTCCATTACTCTGATGACTATTCACTTTGAATGGAAAGTGCTTTTCTGCACCATTGAAGCATAGCTAGTACATAACCTCTGAGCACTCAGAAGTGCTGAGATGCTACAAGAAGGAACACTTAAGAGAGCGCATCCACTCTTTGGCACACACTGCCCAGCATCAGACCCTGCACGGCTCACTGCTTGCAGCTCTGCTGTATCACCCACAAACGGGGACAAAATGTGCCCTGTGGCGTGAAGAGGGAAGCAGAGCTATTTCATCTGCCTCCTGCTTTTGCATGATTACCAAGTGGATTTTGCATTCAATTCCTTGCATGCAATTGGTGGTAAAATCTATGCCTGTTTCCCAAGTTTTTATTGGATAGCAGAAACAGTGTGTGCTTGTCTGGCGGTGGGGGATTCAGAGGCTGTAAGTTGAGAGGCTGGTGTTCAAATCCAGCAGATCAGCGTAAAGCCCTCAGGATATTATTCTTGCTGCAATTACAAGTAACAGCCAAAGAAGGTGTAGGAGACTGTCACACAGTGAATAGAAATGTTTCTCTTCAGTTGCTTGTACAAATATTGCATACAAGGATAAATGGTTGTTACTGTAAAGCTCTCAGTGACAAATTGATCCCCATCTGTGTTTCTAGCTGCCTCCAGATTTTCCTTATGGGAGGCAGTGGTGGGTCATCAGTGTGGTCATTTTAGCTTGGTACAAAAAAAGTATCCTGATTTAAGAGTCTCCTTGTGTAACCTTTGCTTATATGCACAAGCGTTTCTCACACAAACAGCCCCAGTGATGTTGATGCTGATAGGTAGATGGTAGAGAGAATTCCACTGTGATTGTTAGAGACTGGAGACGAGGAACAAAAGGTCCTTTCTGAGGGTTGCTCATCCATCTCGAATTCTCTGACTCACTTCACCTCGTGTGGGACTGACTGCTTAGAAAAACCAACACTGCCATCTTCTTACCACGTGTACAGGATCACAGCCTTAGCATACACAAAGCATTACTCACTTCAGCTGATCCCATTAGCGCTGAAGACACAGGCTTGCACTTACTCTGTACGAGCCTTAGAAAAGGCTTCTCTATGAGAGGATTATGGCTGCTGTTCAGACACTCAACATTTCCCAGTTAAAATATTTCACAGTGAAGCAATAGCATCATTAAGAGCTTGCAATGCATCAACATCTGCTTTATTTCTTCTGATAGAGTCTTCTATTTTGGAATTTTGTGGGTTTTTGTAAGGTGATGAAGAAAACAAAAACTAATTGTTGCTGAGTTTGATTTTTACAAAACTAGTTACTTAGGAAATAGAGGAAAAAATCTCAGACTCATTAGTACAATATAATCAAACTAACAATGCAAAAGTGCAGTGCAATGCCATGTCAATGGAAGCAGTAAGCTGAGCATATTTCTGGTTGCCCAACATGTGCCTCTCTGAGCATGGTTGTGTGCAAACACAAACTCAGTCTGGCATAAATTACATGAACTATGTTATCTTGCGTCAAAATATTTTCCAAGTTCTGTGTGTTTGCAAATACATCTAATTTATGCATTTCTGAATGTATACTGTGTATTGCTCAGAGCTGAAGCAGGTGTAACAGCTCCTCTCCTGTTTAAATCAGGGATGCTGTTGGATATTTCAATGGGTAGAAAAAGTACTTCTCCAGGTGGTGCCCAGTTTGAAAAAAAAGAGGGGATTGATAAATTAACATCCAACATAAGCCCTCCAAACTACAAAATCTTTTATTGCAGGACATGTACTCTCCCTTTCCAGTGACCTTGCCATCCTAAGCATGTTCTTATGACATCACCTTAATGCTGTGGCTTAAAAACAGCTTAATTAATTTAGTGTCTATGCATTGCTGTCGGCTGCCATTGTAACATCCACATAAATAAAAAGAAGAGAAGGCACTCAGCTGCCTCTCATGCAGAGCCCTTTGAATCCTGGACATAACCCACCAGCTGCTCCAGGGGCATCCCTGAGGAACATGAAATCCATCCCCGAGGAACCAGCCCAGGCAGACCACAGTGGAGCACCAGAGTTCTGTGCAGGTCATTTGTTTCTTCCATTACTTAATTCTGTGTTGCTGTTGAAATGATGCTTACCTTATGTTTTATAACAGCTGGTATTTTAACTTAATCTACAAAGTAATTAATTTTCCTTAATTGTGATGGGGGCTTGGTGTTAAGTAGTAAGCAGACTGGGATAGTACAATGATGTTTTCTGTTGTCTGGATCGTTACTGTAAGACAGGGTCTTTTTCTGCATAGTCTGATTTTAAATACCATACTATAGCAAGAAGAATTGTTCTGATCATATTTTCTTTTTAAATATTACCTGTTTGTGGTGAGTATTGTGAGTTTAGAACAGAAAATAGCTTTCCTTTTCCTTTGGTACAAACTGAAAAATAGACAGGTGGCAGTAAAAAAAGGACTACAAATCTAAAGCAATCTATAATGCCATTAATGGTTTAAGTAACTTTAATAAGAAAGGATTTGTTACTTACTAGCTTGACATTATATATAACTACTTTCAGTCAATAAGGAAAAAAAACCAAGATAAACTATCAATGTCACTACTTTTAAATATATTTCATTTTCCTAAGTAGCCAACTTGTAGATCTTTTCGTGTTACCCGTTAGCTAACAAAAGTAATCTGCATCCTGAGATCTAGCCAAGAAAATCTAGGATTGGAGTTCATGCAGAGACTAATCTATGTAGATTAAATAGCTGTATTTTCTTTCTCCTGGCATTGTAAGTTTTGGCAGCATACCCCCAAAACCAGATTTAAGCCAGAAGAATGTGTTGCATTTCTACCCCCGTCCCAGGGTACGGGGACCTGTGCTGTCAGCAACTGGCAGTGGCTGGTGGTCTGCAGGTGTAACCCTGGGAGATGCTGTTAGTGATGGCTGTGCACTGCCAGTGCCCTCAGAAGCCCTCACCTTCACTTGATCCCACAAAGCTGCCCAAATGTGGGAGTGGGCATCTCAGCAGCAAGGGGTGTTATCTGTGTTTTGCATGTATCAAACCTGCTCTCTGCACAGAGTGAGCAGCTTCAAACCCCTTCTGACAGCCCCACTGCTGTACTTCGTAGCATGTGACTCATTAATGTGAGCAGCTGAGACAGCCCAGATAGAAGGACACTTTTGGAGCTGGCTGTTTCATCCAGAGACAAGTTCACAAAAATGTTATGCTTGCTCTTGTGGAATAGGCACACTGAAGATGGAGGAGATCCATTAAGGAACCAAGACATTTTATACCAGCACAAGCCAAGCACAGTGCTGTGTCAGACATCCAGGATCTATTGAAAGACAGAAGTACAGTGAGATCCCTGAGGCCATCTGACACTATCCATCTGGGAGGTTGAATTCCAGGGTTTGTAGAAGAACAGATATTGTTTCTTTCTAACAAAAATCTTTGAGAAGATCCTGGGTCACGTATTGCCTGTAGTCTGTAACAGATTGTGTGACGAATCCATCCTCATGGGTTCTTCTTTGCTCAAAATAAAGAGATAAGATAGCTAGATGTGGATAAATGATGCTATTTTTATCATACTGCTGGAGTTCACATTGCCCAGCACGTGTGGGACAGGAACCCCCAGCTTGCAGGGCACCTGGGAGAGGTGGAATGGCGGCTTTTGGTGGGTACCACAAACCTGTGTAGGGAATGGCCATGATGAGCTGCCTCCTGCACATCTTCTGGTGTTGACACTGAGCCATGTGTGCACCCAGGCACTTATCTGGCTTTTATTGCACACTGATGTTCTCCTTCTGGCCATGGCATCCTCAAGATGTTTTTCCATCTCCTTTAATCAGATTAACCAGCTGCTCACGCTCTAAGGACACTGACTCTGTGGGATGTACTTTAGACTGTGGTCTGTCTCATCTTCCTATTTACTCCCTTGACAGCTGTGTGCCTGAAGGAAGGGGATTGTGTCTGTCTTGACTTGCTGGGGCACCAAAATTCTGTTTTCTGAGCACTGTGCCTGTGTTCCCTCCAAAACAGGGCTTGGGGTGGCACCTTTCCTAGGGACATGGCAGGGGCAGACCTGTATTATCTGCTTTGGACTGGAATCATCTTCCAAAACATTTTAAGGGATGATTTTTTTTTTTCAGCCCTCAGGGTGACATTGAGCACTGTGGGATGGTAGCAAGATATTGAGATGGTACCTCTGAAGAGGACAAGCTGCCACTACAGCTGAAGCTCCAGCTTCTTAGAAAGGACGTGATGAGCAGATATCTTGCTGTTAATTTGCTGTAAATAGGAAGTAAATGGGTATGCGAAAATTACCAGGATTTCCCATATTTATGTCGGGTCTGTTCTCTTCCTCTGATTTTAAGATGACTCACCTCTGGTGATGTAAGGCGAATTTTTCATTTCTGTCCACAATCCATATATACAGCACTAAACGTGTGTGCAAGCCAAGGAACAAATGTTTCCATTTATGTGCTTGCAATCTGAAAAAAAGAACGCAGTAAATCTTCGAATAGCATCAAATGTATCCAAACTAAAACATAAATACATGCATTTCGGGATGCTGGTTACTCTGTTCCTAAAACAGGCCTAGAGCTAATTGCCGAGGAAATCACGGTGGCCATAACAATGAGATGATCAGCAAAGAGCTAACACAGTGTTTCCAGAACAAAGTCTGGGCTCCACTCTGCCACACAGTGCTTAGAAGCAGTTCCCATCACAACATTTTTTTCTGTTATTCTCCAAGATCTTCCAGTTTTACAACAACTGGACTTGTGAAGCAGTAGTTACTATGGACATGCACATATCTTGCCTCATAAATTATCTCTGAAACACACGTTTTAAGTAGGGTAACAAAGATATATGAGCTAGATGGGCTGTAATTGTTTGTGTGCAGTGATTTTTTTTATGAAGTAACCTGGCTTTGAATCACAGGTATTTTTACTGTGGTATTCACTATAGCATTGAAGTATTGATTTTGTTCCCCTGAACAGCAAATACTGTTTTTAATACAAGTTTATTTGCATAGAGCTAATATTTGTGATGCTGTGTTTGCTGCTATATTATTTCTACAACAAACATTAACTGCAGAAGATGAGCCAAGGTACCTGTTCTCACCTCCTACTCGTCCACAGGAGACCTGCAAGCATAACTGGGTTCACATTTACTGCCCTTCTTTTGCACTGCTTTTGCACACTTTTGCAAAAACTGTCTGGCCTTACACAGTCTTGTGCTTATAGCACCATGCTGCAGGTATATTTGCACTTGAGAAAGGTTGGACGAATGATGATGTGATCATTACCCATTTGCCCTAATCACTAATGATAAAGCTGGCCTAGCTTTTAAAAGCAAAAGTAACATGAAACTAGCAAGTCTACTGAAATAGAACTGCCTACATACAGAATTTTCTTTTTGTCTAGAAACTATAATGTTCCATATAATCCCTACTTGTGAAAAAAAAATATTTTTGTCTTTTCTTCCTCTTGTAATAGCTGAATACAGTTGTCAGAAACAAAGAGTGAAACAGAAATATTTTCATTTTATAGTCTGAAAGGTCTTCTAGAAACATAGGGTTGTGTTGAAGCATTTTTCATAATATTTCTTTAGATCCAGCTGTCAAAGGAAGATATTAAAACAGGCATTCTTCATCTATTTATGTATTATGGGTCTAATTTGACAGCTTTTTCTTAAGCACATTTCCTGTTGTTTTCATTACCTTTCTGAAACATAGATGATAGCATGTAGGAACATTCCCGGGTACATTTATTTACTGGTTTTGGCTGATTGAATTCTCCACATCACACTTTCTAGGCTTATGTGCATCGATATGTAGCAGTACCAACCCCTAAGTGCAATCACACTGTCACACTATCGGCACTGACTCAGAAACGTTATCGTCCCACTCCATCTTCCCTACTCAAGCCTCCTTGCCAAAGTTCAAGTTTCTTTCATATTCTCATTAGATGCTTCTGCCATGTCTCCTTTCAGCACCCTTTGTTCACAGACAGATGCAACAGTGTGTCATTGCATTCTGAAAAAGAGCTCAGCTGACTGGGGTGGGAAGAAGCTGGAAAGCCCTGCCCCACAAAGCCTTGCTTCTCTACCAGGGCACGAGGGAGCATCATGACATCGTCCCTCCGGAATGGAGCTGTACTACCAGCCTGAGCACATCACCTCATTTGAACTCCTACAGTATATAAAATTAGGGAGGAGGTTTTATTTCATCTAAGAACATCCCCATGAAAGGAGTTTTAAGTAATTTCACAGATTATGAGGTCTCTGCTGTGAAATACTTATTCAGCCAGAACTATTGATGGGCAGATCCCTATTACAACTAGAATATTTTTTCTCCTAATAATAATGAAAATCCTGATACATATTATTACATTTTGAATGCGGGCTTCTATCCAGTAGGGTTTTAATGATCTCACTGTTGCCAAGTTTTTCTTTCAATATCCCAGTGGAACATTTTTACCAGGCCTATTAGGTAATGCACACAACTTTCAGGCACAAATTCGCTATCTCCTATTCAATGTCCTCATGGTAGACCTTGCCAATGTCACAGATGTTCTTTTTCCATAAATTCCATCAACCATGGTGTGGAAGCCACGGTTTTTGTTGTTCTGTTCATCTCTGCTTTGTGTGCATTTGTTATAGCTGGTCATTACCCTTTAACAAACACCTTTCTGTTTCTCTTCTTTTTAAAATTTCTGAGGCAAATGGAAGGAACATCCTTCTCTGCTGTGGGCCAATTTTGACCTTTTGCAAGCATCAGAAACATCTTCAGAAATTTAAGACGGAAAATTGTGTATTGTCCAAACCAGTGCATAAGGGAATTTTTTTCCCCCAAATCTCAGAACAAGTCAGTTATATAGATTTTGCAATGCTTATTTCTTATAGATTTCCTTCTAATGAAAGAGTTCATATTTTGTCAGGTCAAAAGGGGAAGCTTTAAAATTTATGAATCTTTCAAGTACTACTTTCCATAGGACACTGAGAATTTAGTATTTTCCAAAGATTTGAAGATCGCAGAGCCATAATAAAAATAGTTGATTCCAAATCAGTTTCACAGAAGCCTTAATCTATGAAAAGACATAAACCTAATCAGTGACTGAAATCTGGACTGACTCTCCAATTCTCAAATTAATAATTGGCGAAGAACATCTCAGTTGGGATGGAAGTCTGAGGGCACATTGAGGCTGCTGTCAATATTTCAGGCTCCTGCTGCAAATTCTCTGCCAAGGAATGACCAGTTCATCCCTTATAGTGGATCCTTTGGTCATTCCTGTTTTATTGCCTTTCTTTCAGTATTGCTTAAGAAACAGTCCTTTACAAACCAGAAGATTAATGACATCACCTAATTGGTTTTGCTATCCTTAGAGACCATGGGCCAAATTAATCCCTGTTAGAGCTCCATTAATCTTTATGGATTTACACCCAAGATTAATTCATCCCCATGATACTAATCAGTTGCTGTGTGGTCTGTGGAAAATCACTTAACTTTACATGTTGGTTGTCCATCCCAGATAGAAAATATGGGAAATAACTCTGAGTTCAGTAAAGATAAATGCTCAAAAAACTTCTAGCATTGGTGAAAATGGAAGACAGTTTTTAATAAAATGCACATTTTATTTCTGAATGCTAGTTTTGGTTTGCACTTGGGTTCTCACTTCTTAGTGGAACGTGCATAGAAAAGTTTCCTTATGGGGCTACAGATGTGCCTGGTATTTATACTGAGTCAAGTCTTGGTACTATAGAGCTTGGTGGGAATTTATGTACTGATTATCCCAGGCCCAGGGTGTCACACTTCAGGTTTTACAGAAGTCACACACACCCAGGGGCAGAATTTGGCCTTTCTCACTTCTGCTTCATTTGGGCCAATTTCTACAGCTGTTTCCCAGTGAGAATCTCACTGAAGATAGTAGGAATTTTGTTTAAGCAAGGATTATAGGATTAATCCCTCTATCTCCAGTCATGTTTATTTTGGCAGTCATTTAGTTTAGAGATCTCCAAAGCTCCCTAGCTCAGGTTCTCTCCATTCTGCTCACAGATACACATCTAACTGCACCTCTTATGGGCTAAAGTAGCAATTGCATTTACCAAGAGGCTTCTATATTTGCAGAAAAACATTCTGGTAATGCCACCAATTAGATAAAACCGGGACTTCTCACAGACAATAGAAAAGAAACTGCTGATAAGGATTGCAGCAATTTATTTTAGCTGGGACCCGTGCTAGAGGTGAGTAACAAGCAATCCATCAATTAGATGACAAAAAGTACACTTGAGTTTTACAACCCATTCCCTTTGAATAACCCCAGGCACTATTACTCAACCAGAAAATATAGGTGTTGAAATCTGTTCTTCTCTATTTATACATATTTAATCTGTTTGTTTGCCTATATTAGCATATATAGGCACATCATAACATATAAATGGTTGAAAGAGCAGTTGTAGTTTTTTAAGTGAGAAACTATAGAATAAGATTTAAAGATCTTTGAAAAAAGAGAAGGTGCAACATGTTCAGTAAAGAAATAGTTATAGGGTTTTGACTTTTATTTGATACAGTACCTTTGAGCTATATACAAATTGCTGTGTAAGTGAAAGTATTTTTCAGCTATGCATTTTATTTTACAGTCAGTATTAGTAATTTCTTCTTAATTCTAGATATACGAAACTGGTTTACTTACTTACTGGAATTTGAATGGACATGCTAAATACACACTGAAATCATTGTCAATTATTTATTTGAGTTGGCAAGGAAAAATATTTTTAAAGTTTAATAAGCCAGCAGTGATACATAGTTTCGTGTTGCTGAGCAACAATACTGGTGGCCAGTATTTTTAAAGTAGAAGAATACAGTATAATCATGTTGATGCCTCAGGGCTCTGTTGTACCTCCCACAGTAAAACTCAGGGGAGCAGGATCAAAGGGTGCTCAGGACTGCTGCAGCTCCCTGCATTTCTCATGAAGAAGCAGCATCTTGCGGGTCAGAAGGGGAAGCTTATGGATAGCCCTCAAAGTCCACAGGTCCCAGAAACTCACAAGAAAGGAAGATCTCACCACCTTCAGGGCAAAAACAGTTGAAGGATTTGAGTTAAATTGAAGGGGAAGCTTCAGAGATATGTAGGAAAAAACTGAATGGTATAGAGAGAGTTAATCTAGCGCTTCTTGGATTTCAAGGATAAAGAGTCATTAAACAAAGTAAAAGGCAGAACATAAATTTGATTAAGAGAAAGGTTTTTGCACAATGCATAACTGATCTGTTGGGCTAACTACATCAGAGTGCTATTGAGGCCAAAAGCATAACAGATTTGGAGAATGACTAGAACTAAAACAGGCCATGATTTAGCTGCATGAGGTAGAAGATTTTTTTTAAACAAGGAAAAAATTTATGTATATACATATATTTGCTTGACTTTGTCTCATATGTGTGTGTGTGAGTGCTTGTGTGCATGTATCTATCTCTAAATATCTACTTCCTGGGATTAAACACCTAAAGAGTTCCACCATGGAGGAAATTCTCCTGAGGACAAACTATTTTACAAATGCCTATTGTGTGGCAAGCTGGTACTGGGCCAGTTAGAGCACAGATCTGGGTTAGCCTGGTAGTTCTTGTTCATGCAATGCTCTGTAGAGCTGTCTCCCTAAAGGATGGCTGTTGCCTTGGGCTGCTGCCTCTTTATTTGGGCCAAATCCCAATTTGGTGGGACCAGGATCAGTGAGACAGAAGACTTCACACAGGGTCTCCCTGTGGCCTCTGCGGTTTTGCAAGGGAAAGGAGAAGCTTTCCCACTTGGAAAGGCCATGGAAGTCGCACATGGACTTGACTGAGTCTGTCCAAACATGTCTCTTATTGATAAAAGCAGTTCCGGCTGCACGGCAGCCCTGTGGGGAAGGGTGCAGAACTGGAAGCAGCAGAGCAGGGTGCTGCTGTTTCCTTGACCACCAGCTTCTGTTTCCCTCTGATAATAAAGGGGCTGAAAATATGCAACACTACAGCTCCTTATTTATTAATCGCATTCCCCATTAAAAACACCAGTGCAAAGAAGCACCAAATTCTCCTTGATTTGTGTGTATTTTTGAAAACTGTACTCTATGCCTACTGGGAATTATGTTTTCTGAAAGTTCCCTTTTTTGTACTCTCTGAGTCATATTCCCATCATTCCTATACCTCACAATATTTTCCCATTGCCATAGTGACTGCCTGTGAGGAAAGCACAGCCAAGTAACTTCAGGTTTTTACTGAACCCAAATTGCCTGGCAGACTGGACCTCTGCTTGATTTTGTCTTACATCAAGGAGGGTGATATAAACTAAACAGTGCTTTTTCTTTTTAAGTGATTCATAGTTCCCTTCTGAAACAGAGGTGATATTGTCCGGTCTAAAAGTCCTCTGATCCTAAATCTTCCGAGCAGGTCTGAGTCTGTAAGTAGCCATGACACCACACCGGAATTCTCACAGAGCAGCTAAACAAATTGAACTGTAAGAGCAAAGTATATGTTGCTCACTTGCATTTGTGCATGTCCTCTTGTGCCCTTCTGTTGAATTCCTTAATCTTAGAAAGAGTTTGGACCAAATCCGTGTTTCTGAACACCTCCCTCTGTTGGACACAGTTCCAAATGTCACAACTTTCTCAAATGTCACACTATGACACTTAAGTAGAATGGCAAACCTGAGTTTCGTAAGTATGAAGGTATAATTTTAAACTTTGTGGTTTAGGTTCTGGAATATATAAAAGATTAATATATTTTATTATTTTAAATGCATATCTTGGATAGATTGCTGTTGTAGAAACTACTTTTTTAGCACTGTGAAGGGCAATTCCAGAAAACAGATAGTCTAGCCCTCGAGGTTAATGATGATTTTCAATGCCTGTTTAAGAGACTGTGCCGCTAAAAAATAAATCATAGTAGATGATCACTCTTTATAAGGCAAAGGGAGGACAGAATTCTTTTATGTGTATGAGTCTGTGAATGAGGAAAAAAGAGAGGCATAAATGCCTTTCATCTCATACAAAGAATAATATAAACACACCCAAACATTTGATTCTGTCCCTAGCAATACTTTATGATAGGAAGACAAATATAGGCTGAGCTTACTTTAAAACATTTTCAAATGTGCTGATTACAGATACTCAGGAGCATCAAACACCACAAGAACTGTCTTTTTCATGGGTATACATATTTGCCTGCTAAATAGCAAACAGTCACTTTTAAATCAAAGGAAATACTTCAGTGAGTGTGAATTGCTTTTTTGCTTCATCAGATTGTCCACATGAGCATTCTAGGAGTGGATCCAAAACAGAGAACAGAGCAGAAAATGAAATTCCAGGCATCCCGTGTACTGTTTTGGAAGTGGACAGTGAGGACACCTCAGTCCTAATGGCTGCTCAAGCTTTTGTCATTGCGCTACTGAAACTCTGACAGTGTTTTTGCCAAGTTTTGACTCTGATTTGTACCCTCATAAGAGGGAAAGAGGCATTACCTCATTTTCTAACAAGCACTAGTGGACTTGCTTTGTGTTGACCTGACCTGACATACACCAGTGACTGTGAGAAGAGAGGTTGTTTCTCCATCACTAGCTGCAGAATAGTAGCACTCTACACATGAGTGCTCAGAAATTGTCTTGTTTTTTTAGTATATTAACTTTATTTTCTGGTACGACATTAACTAAACAGTTTTCTTCATCACCTGCCCTTAGGGGTGGTAGGAATATATTGCCAAAGACCAAAATGGAGAAAAATTAATTGCCTCAGAACAAAAAAAAAAAAAAAAAAAAAAAAAAAAGGAGCAATTGCCTAATTTATATTACTCCAGTTTGACAGTACCTGAGAGAGATTTCTCAAGTAAATTTGGATTATATATACTAGTCAATTACTTGTGAACTTCATGTGAAAAGAACAACAGTGAAATGTCCATGGAGGTGGGCCTGCAGCTACTGTTCCCCAGAAAACTTAATGGGCTGGGCAATAACTCTCAGGAAACCTAAGCTGGAAAAGCCCTTTGGAGTTCATCTAGCCAATCTCACCCAAGGCAGGACCAGCTATATCACATCAAACAGGACATAAATTTGTCTAAAATTATTTCAGAGATATTCCATTGGTGCTGCTATTTCCTCAGGCAACTTATCACAGTGCTTTATTGATCTTAATATTTGAAAGATTTTTTATTTTAATGTCTAACCTGAATGAGAACCTTTCCTGATACAATTTAAAGTGAACTTAATGTGCCAACTGAGGCATTATCAATGCTGAATAGGGTGGAAGGATTTCTTCATACATTTTCAGGATTATTTATCCATTGCATTATACTGCTTGCCTTTTCCACTCTGCATAACACAGCTCAGTGTTTGGTTTGTGGTCTACCCTCAGCCAAGCTATTTCTTAACCAATTATTACCCACCTTCCAGCAAATAATTCCTGTCTAAATGTAGTGCCTTGTACTGGTCCTTAGTACATTTTATCTTGCTTTTACAGCTAGCTCCTCAGGCTGCCAAGGTCTTATAAAAAATTTAATCTGCCTACTGGCTAGCATACTTTCAGAGCTTCCAAGCTGTGACCGGCACATTTACTAAGTACGTCTTATGTTTTCTTTTTCAGTCACTAATGAAAATGTGGACTATAATGGGACTATGGAGAAAACTGTGCAGAATAGTATTTCATGTCTGCTTCCATTTTGTGACACTGTTTAGGTATGATTACCTGAGCAGTGTTACACCCTGCTATGGGTGTAGCAGGGTCAGCAAGGCTGTGTTTCCTCATTTGCTTATAAGAGTGCCATGGGTGTGCAGAAAGCTTTACTGTAATTGAGTTACATGGTACCAGCTGCCTTTCCCCTGTCCACAGAGCAACACAGGCATGGGAAGAACTAAGCTGGTTTAACAGACTTAGTTCTTACAATGAAAACAGAATGCTTCCCCTTTATCATCTAGGTACTTGTAAATAGTTTGTTTTAAAAAATCCCAAATTTTGGGGCAAGAATTTAATTTAATCAGGCTGATCGATAATCTCCTATTCCTTTCCCCCCCCCAGTTTTAAAGACAGGTCCAACGCCTTTCTACTTCTGATCCGCTGACAACCCAAACATCTAGTCACTCAGAGATTCTCCTGGATCAGCTTGCCCTTTAAACAGCATAGGATGAAATTAATACATCTAGCTAATTTGAAAAAAAAAAAAATCTGATTACAGTACAGCCATGCAATGAATCAAACTGCAGAACTAATTGATCCTAATAACTATCACCTATTTGCTAGATTAATTTTCAGCTGGATCAGTTCCCCATCCAGACCCCTGCATGCCCTTACAAATCACTGTGGCAGTGGGATGAAGGAAGGCAGTGAGGAGGTGGGAATGGAAAGAAGCAAGGAGCATGCAACTACATTTTTCAGCAACAGCATTGTCTTAAAATGTTCTTTGAAATACAGCTTTAGTGAAGACAGATACAAAAAATCATTACTTACTTGTACCTTCTTCATGTCATCTGTCAACAGTTGTTGTGCACCCTTGACTAGTGGACCAGCATTCTCATGGCCTTCTTCCTATGCATTTGTAGTATGACATCTTGTAACCTCACTGTCCCTACTTGTATCTCATTTTGTGTTTTTCTTTCTGATTTTATATCAACATACTGTTGCCATTCACCTGTACTTATGCTGAATAGTTCAATCCCTTTCCACATACTTTCCTCTGGTCAGATAAGAAAGGGGCTTGTGATGAAGCCAGAAACTTTATTACTACATTTCCTATCCTCCCTCTACACTGACATAACTTGGGTTTCTGAGCTCCAAGGGAAAACATGCAGAGATGGAAAAACCCGTGTTTCAGTCTTCATATGCCATATTTCCCAACTTCACATGGAAGGAAATGGTGAATGAATGACAGAGCAAACACTCTTCATCAGATGAATGGAAAAAGTACAAAGTGCTAAATCATATCAAGACTCTCCTCCAATTGTACTGCTTGAATATGAGATAACTCCAAATAGGACGTAGCCCATGGAGTGCACGAAAAAGAGATATTTTTTTTCTCCAGCCCTCCAGCAGTTCTGGCCTGCTCAGCAGAGCTGAATGTAAACAGATATTTGCCCTGCTTCTGTCCTCTAATTGCATCATTTTCCACAAGTTCATATGTATGACAGCTGAAAAATCATGAGTCATATGTACTCTTTTCCAGCAAAAAGTATTATTTGCTCCTTATTTCTGGATGGCCACTGAATGACATTTAATGTCATATGTAAAGCTGGAAAAACTTCCTTTGCCACAGTGTTATATGGGTTTTCTTTAAAACATCTTACTCATATGAAATTAAAGCCATCAACTTCTCTGAAATGTCTTTATTTTCTTAATTGTTCATGCAACACTAAATTTCATCAATATTGCAAAACCTTTTCCCCCTGAAGAAATGACTGCTAATTAAGAACATAGCTGCTGATGTCTCGAAATAAAAATTGCTGTGAAGGAATGAGAAGATATTATGGATGTTTAAATCTGACAAATCTGAATCCAGGGTTTTGACTTTGGCAAAAGACTGTTTAGTTGAATGGAGTCTCTGATGAGCACTAAACAGCTGGGTTATTTGTAATTATTTCTGTATATAGTGCCACAAAACTATGTAACACTTGCTAACTAATCAAAAGGAAAAAAATCAAGACTTCAGTTGAAACTGAACTCTGCAAGATTCATGAAGAATTGTCCTTTAGCCTATTCTACCCATGCCTTAGTCTAGGGGAACTCATTCACCTTAATCAGGGAATCTTTGAAGGGATTGTTTGGGAGAAGATGTAAAATTCCTCAGTGCAAAATTTCTCAGACATCTGCAAAATATACCACAAGCTGGTTATGGCCAAAACATTCATTAAGAAGAAATTAATAGGCAAAAGAGCTGTTTAAGAGGAAGAATCTGAAGGAAAATGCAGCAGGCCCCTGTACGACAGGGCTGCAGGCTGAGGTTTAGAGCAAGTTCTTAGCTTGGGCTCCAGAGTGGTCACACAGTGTGTGTCCCTTGGCAACCCCTAGTCCTTCATCAGCCAGTGCACACTGCAGGGGTTTTATGTTCTTAATTCTCTTGTTCATGGCTGCATCTGCTTGTATAATTTATGGCACACAATACATATTTTTCTTTTGAGATTCATTCTATTCTTTATTCTAGCATTTATTCTGTCAGAAAGTGGTGGGACAATGAGAGGCTATTGGGCATCACAAAGCTGAAAAGAACTTGTCTTCTTGCTCTTTTTTTTTCCTTGAATTATGTCTGCTAATGAAAAAATCCTTTTCGTTTCCCTTCTTTCCCTTATCTATAGCTCTGGTTTTCTCTTGCTTCTTTGAAAGCTTGAGAGAGAAACATCAGGTGGTGAAATACTTAAGAATTAAAGGGTTGCATCAGGAAGCATTTTTAAAATTAGGTAACTTGGTATCTGAAACAAATGTATGATTGTTCTTCATGCTTGGATGGCTGGCAGCCAGGCGGCAGGGCCAGGGATATTTCTCAGGGATTCATTCAGAGACTGTCATTATTGCCCCTATTACTTTTTCCTCAGTCCAGGACTCTCTTGAATGCCATCAGCAAAGAGAAGAATGCCACGCATGGCTTCCCCTGAGGAGGATTAGTAATCCTACACCTTGCACTGGCTGGCAGAGGTGTTTTAAGAACAGCCAGCATTCTTTCCCCAAAAGCCAAATATTTTATTACTGTATGGACCTGATCCTGCCATTTAAACCCTAATGCCTATTCATGTTTCTGGGCAATTCAGTGGAGGCTTCTTTGGTTTAACCACTTATTTTCATGCATTTTACCTCTTATATGTCCAAAGAAGATCAAAAGCAGAATTCATCTAAGTTTCTGGATGCACTTGCTATGAACCTGCAGAAAGAAACCACTTTGAAAAAACAAATGCAACACAAAATTGCTTTGATCACATTGTGGGCCTTGGGTGATTGTACAGACTAGAACAAAAAAAGTTTCTTCCAAGGTAAATCCTGTTCCAAAGTAAATAAAAGAGTTTAATTCAAAACTATAGTTACCCACAAAAATAAAAGCTACTGATATTGCTGGAAAGTAGTGTAAAGTAATGTTGAAAACTGTAGGAAAGGATTATTGTTTATTGCTTTTTTCTCCATCCAGCCAAGTTTAGATTAGATGATGATTTAACCATTTTCTTCCATCTCCAGGCTGTATCTTGGGATCTTGAACTGGAAAAGCAGAAATGAGCTGAGGCAGCAAAAACAGTGGAGGGATGAAGGTCTCATTGTAGGTGGTCTTGGGCTCTGGAAGATATCAAAGGAATCTGCAATTGTAGTGGGCTGAGTTTACCACCTGGCCCTTATAGGTCATCCTGCCTTCTGCTGTCCTGATCCTCCACTTGCTAAGGGAAAGCTCATGGAAATTCAATGAGTTTGAACCAGTGGAGCTTCTGTTGTCCTCTGCAGAAATAACCCACACCATACAAACGGAATATTGAGTTCTTTCTTCCACTACCTCTTTTGGTATAATTAATATTGTATTTGATGAAAGATAGAGGGGATGGAGAAGCAGAACTTGAAGCTAGGTTAGTTTAGGTGGTAAATGGGCTTATGTGATGACAGGAGTCAAGATTGGAGGTAAACTCTCTGCAGTTACTTTCTGTGACTCGTTTAGTAGTATAAAATAGCGTGCAGGAAAAGTCCTTCTGCTGGGAGGGAGTCCCCCATGGGGAGTGACACAGACCTGTAGGGAGGATCCTCTTGTGCCCTGAATGATGAACTGCTAAACTGTGCCAAAACCCTTGTACCTGAAACCAGAGAGGCCATTCTTACAGGAGGTAGGATCCGTGCTCCTGAACACACAGTTCTCAAAGAGCTCTGCTAGTGGAAGCTTTCGGCCTCTACTGAAGGCTGAAACCACCAAAAATAGGGTTGCAGAGCTGAATTAAAATGGAAAAATTTAAGCAGTAATTTTGAAGACTGGATGGATCATTTCTTCATGTGATGCCATCCATCACTGCACTTCTTCACATCAATCTCTCAGAGTATTAATATCTCAGAAATGTTCTTCCCATCAGCACAGATTGCACTGAAGACGGAAAAGAAGTTGCATGCCTGTGTATCTGTAGTGTATTTCGCTTCTTGTCTCTTTAGCATCATGTTATATCTGTGGATATAGCCAGTCTGCAGTTGGCCATTATGTACATTGATGGGCATTGAACTCAACTTGTTAGGGGACCTTACAAAAATAAGGGTATTTCTACTGCGGGCACTGTGCCTGAAAGCATTTCACAATAAACCATACAAGTAATATCTTCAGTGTTTACAGGCAGGATAGAGCACTTGACTGGTTGTTATTCTGGTGTGGTTCTGTCACAGACTTCCTGGCGGGACTTTGACTTTGTCATGTTTTCCCTCTCATTTTCCAAATAAGCAAAATAAAGCCAACATTTAGTTCAAAAAGATGGTGCAAGTCTGAAAGCATCAGTGTTTGCTAAGCAGGCTCCCATTTTTGAATAGGAAGAGTCATAGATGCGGAAAGCATTATTCTTTTCATCTTCAAAGCCTTCTCTTTGTATTTCTAAAGTAACCAATCTGGAAAGCAATATTTTTTTTTTCCTGGGCAGTATGATTAAGAATATGCTTATTAATTATAGGGAAACTTCCACAATTCCAATATATGTAATTCAAAACAACCAGATGCATACAGGCATATTGTGACATATTTTCATTTGGATTGTAAAACATCCATACCTTTGATGGTTTCATCCCACATTTGTTATACTGTATTTTTAATGTGCTCAGACTGTGCTGGCATAATGGTGATCCTCCTCTCATACCCCATCTTTCCCACATGCATGAACTGTGCTTTGTAGTGACATTCATGAAGCTCCCTGCTGTGGCTGAAACACTGGAGTCCTGCTATTTAGAATGAATGATTATTCCAGTGGTTGAAGTGTTTTTCACAAAGGAGAGTGGGGCAGCAAGGCACTTTTCCTTTCCTAACTAGACTAGGAGAGGAAATCCTTTTTTGAGCCTACGATGGGACCCTGACAGAGAACCCCGCTCTAATACCTGGAGACAGTCTTAGCAGTGAGGAAAAACCACTTCTGAAGAATGAAGAAAATTTATTCACTGCATGAAATTCTCTTAAAAAAAACAAACAATCTCTGCTGCTGCTTACTGAAGAGAAAGGCCAATTAAACAAACAAATTAAAACTAAAATCAGCATAAATCAGGATTTTATCAGATTTTAGGAAGCCAAATCCAAAACTTAACTCCAGAGCCCACTTCTGCTAAATGCTGATTTCATCCTGCTAGTGCCTAAACCCAGGCATTGGCTCTTCTTTCCACGAGGCTCCTGCTGTGTGCAGCCTGCTGCTGTTGCTGCTGCTGCTGGGCACTGTGCTGCCCAGCACTGGCCCCTTGGCTTCTGCTGAAGCACTGTGTCCTCCAACATTGAGGCAAAGCACCGTGCCTGTGCTATGACACCAGCTTTCAGACCACCTAATTCTGAATGCTGGTGATGGACAGCTGGAAGAGGTGCCCATTTCTTATGCTTTGAATGAGTGATAGATGATTCAGGGAGAAGCACACACGTGGTGCCTTGTGTTTTGGATTGTTATCTGGGCCCATGCACTAAGTGTTGCAGTGCTTCAGCTTTTTAATGAATGAAACATCTGACTCACAGAGGAAAAGCAAAACTTGTACAAACACAGAATTTAAAACCTTCCAGGCTCCAGCAGAGACTGCTGCATTCAGTAAGACTGTGAATGGTGAAATGGACTCTTACATCTTAAATAGAAACACAGTGAGCTACAAAACTGAGCTCAGCTCTCTTTGATCACGCTGCAGTAAACGTGACCTATCAGATGATTGCTAAAGAGCTTGAGGGGATCTTCCAAAGTTAGTCATGGTAAAATACATGCTATAATTATATCCACTGATAAATTTTAGCAAAAACCAGCACATTTGCTGATGGTGCTAAATGCTTTGCCTGATTTCTCTAGTTACAATGTATGGTCAGATTGCGCAGCGGCCATCCAAGCTTTCCTGATGTGTTCAGCAGTCAGGCATTGCACTGACCTGAAAGTAGAACCCTCCAGCTTCTGCAGTGAACTGAGCCTTCACCTCCCGTAAACTCTGCACAGAAGGGCTCACTGCACCAGATGCCATTAGCAGCTCTGCACAGCAGGCTTTGCCACTGACTGCCAAATCCCAGTGTCCTTCCCTTACCAAGTGCCACCATCTCACTCCCCGAACAAGCCCACTGGAGGCAGCAGCATTCAGCACAGACACAGGGGTCAGGACTGTCCAAGCTACCACCAAATGATGAAAGCAGTCTGACACTGTTTTCAGGAACAGGGATACATGAAACATCAAAATTATCAGGAGCTGGACTTTGATGATCCTAGTGTGTCCTTTCCAACTCAGAATATTCTGTGATTCTGTGATATTTGACTATAAGTCATTAACAGGGAGTGAAAGCAAGCCTTCTTTGTCCTAACACTCCTGAAAATTCAGCTAGGGATGGGTACAAGCTCTTTTGTTCTCACTTAGAAAACAGTCTTTTGTATTACACTATTCAAGACAAATGAATAAATATTTATGTTATAAAATAAAGCTTTCAGAAATGTGATATCGTACAGTTTCTGACATTGCCTGCAGTCAGCGTGCACAAATGTACAGGAACAAATCCCTCTCAGATATCCCAGCCCCACTATACTGCTCAGGATGCCACATTCCATATATATGCTTTCCCATTTTCCGAAGAACCAGCTTTGATCTGTATAAATTATGAAGGCTATAGTTTACTGAAGAGTGGACAATTAAAAGAAGTGGGTTTATTATTTCACCATACCAGCAGAATTCCCAGACACACATTAGTGCATCTTTGTAATCCACTGTTCTATTGTTCCCACAGCCAGACAGAATTTCTTTTTCATTTTGTGCCTTGTCGTGCAGTTTAGTGTAATGAGATTGTAACACATCTCAAAAACATTAAATTATGAAAGTGTTTCCCTTTTCTCACCCTTGTCCTTAGAATATAATGGCATCATAACAGCATCTGGAGACTGGTGCTGAGACTATTTTCTGTCACATCTCTGAGCTGATTTGCAGCATGGTGAGCTGAAAGGCTTCCCTGACACCTTCACCTCTAGTTTCAGTGGGTAACCTATTGTAAGGCTTTAGATGTTGTATTTTTCTTTAATGTTGGATTAGATTTGAGTATCTAAGTGACTTTTAATTTCCACTTTCTGAAATGGAGCTGCATTGCCTCTTTTGGGTCTTTCTTCTGCTTTGGCAAAGTTAGTGGGCTATTGCTTCTCTTATCTTTGTAGCATTCTCACTGACAACACATTTTTTACTATGAACATAATACTTTTATAAAGCCTAGATTTCATAGATCTTTTTGCCAAAACTTGCACATCTGAAGGAGGTATAAGTTAAGATAATGTTGACATCTAATGGAGAGCAAACCTCTTGTGCCGAAACTATCTCGAGATGTTGGAAAAGGAGCATATTAAAACACTTCTCAACCTCAAAAAGTAATCATGGCAACAATGTTTTAAAATGAAGGAAATTCTTAATTAAAATTAGTATTAAAAAATGAGTTTAATTTTTCTGTTATTGCAACTCATCTGCCAAAAGTCCCATGTACATATGTCTTCTGTGTGTAAAACTTTTTAGAACAATATGGCATCTTTGAAAAGTTTTATGGCTTATGAATGAAAAAGGTCATGAGAAAACCTAAGGGCTCTGTGTTAAACATGAGAAAGAATTGTGATTTATTTAAAACACTTAGAAAATCTATTGGTTTAAGTATTTTTGAAGCAATTTTCTATGCTTTTTTTAGTATATAATTAAACTATCACAATTTTTTGCTATTTATAGCCCACAGCTATAAAATGCAGTTGTTTTTGTCAGATACAAGTTAAGCACATCAGTCTGGGTAAGTACTTGCGCTGGAGAGGACTTCAACTCTACCGATATTGGCACTGGCAATTCAGGAGGGAGCACTTTTCACTCCAGTTAAATATGGAACTGATATCTCTGCCTAATTTTACAGCATACTTTTGTGTTAGCACTGCCATGGTTTAGTGGTTGGTGAAAAGACTCACATGTACCAAACCCACGCCTGTAAATGGATCCACATGACAGAACTGCCCTGCAAAAAGCTCCTGAAAGGACTGAGGCCTGAAGACATGATGTGTTAATGCTTTGGCGTTTTTCAAGGTGAAAAGTGCTATGGATACACAATCAGTTATTTTTCTCATGTCCCTTGAGGAGCTTTAATCAAGAATGCCTTTTAGTCACTGGGCACTTCCACATCCCTTAGGACTGAAATTGAAGCCCAAAACGCATCAAATTATTTTATAATATTACTAGACACTAGTTTTGTACCACTGCCCTTGAGTCACCATGAATGGATATTACGAACATACCTAGATAAATATATTTAAAACAGTTAAAGCTATTTTAGTATCCTGTGTTGGAAAGTGTGTAATTCTTCAAGCTAAACAGTTAAAATGGCATAACGAGTTACAGTATGTATAGTTCATTTTTGTAAGAGAGCATCAATTACAATGTTATCTTGACAGCTCCATCCTGTAGCCAGCAGAATCGCCACTGAAATCGGCGGAGGGCATAAGGCGCAATTACAGGCAGGCTGTTGCTTCAGCGGGAGAAGCGAGAGGAGCCGAGTGCTGCTGCGGCAGGGAGGGATGCTATGCTGTGCTGTGCCGTGCCGTGCGCTGCTGACCAGCGGCACGGCTGCCACCGCCGAACTCCTGCCCTGCATCCAGAGCCGCTCCGGCCCGCACCTCCGCCCGTGACCGTACTTGGGGTTAAGCCCCGGGCCACCGGCGAGCACCTCCCGCCGCACGGCCGGGCGGTGTCTCGGCTCCACGCTGCCCCGGCCGGGACACCCGGTGCCGCCGTGTCCAGCGGGGGCAGAGCACAGTGCTCGCCGCTCGCCCACCTCGGTGGCGGGCCGGGCTCGGCGGGGCCGATGTGCAGAGATGGCCGCGCCGGCCCCGCGCCGGCCG
>VYXB01010048.1:67215-158202 GCA_013397135.1 Pachyramphus minor | reverse complement strand
ACCCCCGCCCGCAGAGCCCCCCCCTCCGCCCCTATTGAGGTATGAGATGCCTGTGCGGAGTTTTGAGAGTTGGCCTGCAGTTACTGGCTTTTCCTTCTGCTATTTTTTTAAGGTAGGGGTTACTGGGTGGTGGCATCACCTGGGTGGCAGTGTGACAGGGGAGCTGCCGGGCTGCAGTGGCGGGTTGTAAAACAGCACGGAGGAGGTGAGGAGCTGTAAGTATCCTCACAGGAGGCACTGGAGATTGGCCTGCACAGTATTTGGGATTAGTCAACTAGGTGGTGTTTAATGTTATTTGGAGGGAAATAAATCAGGTATCCTAAATGTAAGAGTTCTTCATGGTAAACTGTGATCTCAAAATACTTTGTTTTGATTTGAGTTACTGCTTTCTAGCAGCAAAATTGCAAGCTTTCATAACCTCATATTTCATTGAAAACTGATTTGCAGATCTCTTATTCCTCCACATTTAAGTAGTGGTCTGGCTTTCTACTGCTATCTGAACAGCTGGAGTTAGGTTCGTATTAAATTGCTTCATGACAGCAACTGCATCAGACATAGTTGCCTCTTCTTTCACAAGATATGAAGATGATAAATTTTACATGATTTTCCTTGTGGTGTGATGCAAGAAGGGTATGGGTTTGCAGAAAACTCTTAATAGCTGTGGACCTTGAGATTGTGGGAACAGTTTTTCAGGGCGTCATGAGTTGTGTGTGTGGGCTGTGCATTGTGCAGTAACGCTGTATTTTCAGAGCTCTTCAGGAGAGAAAACTATGACTGTGCACGGGGGTTGTACACTAATAGCAGATGCCTGTTTTGCCTAAACTTAATAAATATTTCATTGTAGATATTTCTAAAAAGAAAACATGCAGCAATGTATTTCAAAGTTTATACTCTAAGCCATTTATAAGCAAGCTGTCTTCCTACCAAAAATCTCTGGGCTTTGCTTTTACAGTGATCCTGATAGTAGCATGCATGTGAGAGCAGGAGTAGCTGTACTTTCTGAATAGTGCAGAAAAGCAGAGTAGCTTATTCCTGAGCACTGTCCCTCGTGTTGATTTAGCAAATCTGAGCACCTATTATACTTTCTGGAAATAAGCCATATGTATTTATACTGTACATAGGTTTTAAAATCTTAGGTAATCCTGAAGTATTATATTCTATAATGTGTTTCTGATGAAATTACTTGCTTAGCTGTCATCTCATTGTAGATAGTGAGCTCAAGGGCTGCTGTAAACTTGTATTATTCTGTGTTTATGAAAGAAAGTGGTTAAATTCAGAAGCCTTTCTTTTTATGAGCTAACCTTCAGTGAGACTATATTAAATGAAAGGAAGAATTAAAGATAATCAGGCCTTTGAGTACAGTCTTGATCAGGTATTTTGCACATGACCCATGAGGAAGAAAATACAGACAGAGGATGCCCGTTTTGAGGTTGAAAAGAGTTACGGAAAATTGTTGTCCAGGGGACTGGAAAGCTCTTGCAAGTACAATGGGTAGTATGAAAGATGATGTGAAGTTGGGAGTGAGGCAGGCATAAAGAAGAACCAAATGAAGCAAGCAAGTGATAGAGACATGAAAGACAATATGATTTTAGCATATGGTAAAGTGAAGTACAGAAATGGCTGGTAAGCACTCAAAGTGATCGTTGTTGTATGTTGTAAGGTTTTCTGTTCTGATCAGGCTTATTTTTAGCTGTACAAGGAAAGGCATGATAGAATTTTCTGATGCTCTTAGACAGAAGAAATTATAAAGATACTGCCTGTACATATTGTTTCAAAAGATCAGGATACAAAAGCTGTGCTCCTGTAAAAGTAACTGCAGATCACTTGTAGGGTGGCAACTGAGGGCTAGCCTGGGCCAAGGATGGCTGCAGCTTCTCCCACTTCTCAATCCATTCTCCTTGTTTGGAGTGGGTGGGAGCCAGAGACAGGATGGGGAAAAAGGGAGCAGTGGTGGGCAGGAGGCTGTGATGGGAATGAGGATCTTGGCTTGGTGGAGGACCTAGTCAGGGAGGAAAGAAGTAACGTGCCCCAAGACTCCCTTTCTTTCTAGAAAGGCCCCTTGGTTCAGGAGAAGAATTTGGGTCTTCACTCATACACAAATCTAGTTTGCATGATTGTTTAGTGATGTATTTCTACGGCTTGTGATGTGTAAAAATTACAGTAAATGGAGAAGGAAGGAGGTAAGGAAAATGTGTTAGTTTTGAGCTGCATGTCTAAAATCTAGGGCAGATATTTAGCACAGCTAGTTCAAAGACACCTACTTTCTTCAAACTCTTTTACAGAGCAGTAAAGGTACGGTTGGCACTTGAGAAACATTGTGTTAATGAACACAAGTGTCAGTCTTAGGTAACATCAAAGCAAGAAATACAAACTTCCGATGTGATTTTAGGCAAGTTATTTCATTCTTGGTGCCTTAGTTTCCTTAGTTGTAAACTCAGTGGAAAGTGCATACCTACTTTGGAGGAGTTTATCATATTTATTGATTTGTTTGGTATCTCCCTCCTCCTTTTCAGGGGACAATCTTCAGGTGCACAAAATGTTTTGCTAGTGCCTGTGCCTGTTCTGTTTGTTTGTTTTTGAGAAAGACACTAAAATAACTCCTCTTAATGCCTAAAGACAGTTCTCAACTTACATCTCACTTTCTTGGTAATGAGGTACACTGTGGGTTTATTTTGCATGTTGAAAAGTAAAGCTTAGATAATATTAACTTTGCCTGGAATTGAAGTAACTTTTAGGTAGAAAGCCATTATGTTTATCTCTAGTTAGTCAGGGTGTTAGTCATGTGTTATTTAAGCTGAAGGTATAGGTGATAAGGCAAGATAGGGTTGAGGTTTTTAGCATCAAAAACTGATGGAGAGAACCATGCTGGACGTGAAACTCTACAGAACAAGGCACATACTGGGATTACAGACGGTGCTCATCTCACCTCCAGCTGATTTACTGAGCTGAAGGAGGGATCACTAGTGATTATAGACAGGCTGGGGAGGCAGGTGGGGTGTGGGCAGAGGTTTGTGGGTTCTCTGACCACAATTCTCCAGCTATTTATCTGCACAGCCTTCACCACAGTAATTGCTGTGGGCAGGATTATTAGGTATGTGAAATATAAAGGGTGACGTCTGGGATTCCTGCAAAATGCCTCTGTAGACTTAGAGATGGAAGTGATTCAACTGGAATTTGCAGCATATTTTTTATATCCTTCATATGGCCAGTGGGAAAACTGTAGCTGTCAAACAGCCATTTCTGCAACCACAGATGCCCTGTTTGACAGAAACTTCAAGTTTAGAGTGTCTGGGTAAAGCAGTAAAAAAAGTGTGAAACAAATATTTCTTAATGAAATTGATTTATTTGGCAAGGGATTCCATAATATTAACTACAGTTCTGTTTAACAGATTACCCAAAGTGTAATTGTTGATAGACAAATTTAGAGTTTGAGAAAATTTTAAAATTATACAAATGATATTACCATTTATTTTAAAAAAGAGCAGAATAATAAAAAAACTCTTGAAAAGTAATGGTTCGTTTGCTTCCTCCTGCCAAAATCACTTAATCATATTATTAGGAATTTCGACAGGTAATAGTTTTGATAACTGTCAGTCACTCTTCCTTTTAAGTAAAGAAAAGTAAACTGTGTGACTCTGTTTTTGTCAGTTTATTTCCAGTTTGAATCTTCTGCTTCTGTCCTTATCCACCATTCCCAAAAATAAATCAAACACATGTACCTCTTCCCTCCAACTGCTGTGTCTACAAGTGGAGCGATGCCCTGGCGGTGAGGAAGTGAACGCCACAAACAGGAAATCTGTATGGACAGTGTTATTCTGGCAGTTGTCTCTTCTTTCCCGCTTGACTCTCACGCTTCCTCTCCCTCACCTTCCGAAATGCAGCCACTTACCCTCTTCCTACAGCTGGAGCAAAATCCCACAGTATAGAATGGGTTGGGGAAGGGACAATGGTAAGTTGAGCCCGTAGCTTTCAGGTCACTAGTTCAAATCTGTCAAGGGCTGGACGAGACTGTAGTTTGTTTTGCTGTGATCACTTCCTAGGAATAATGCAAAGCAAAAATGGATTTAATTTGGTTCTCACTGGGCAGATTCATGCACTGTGTGTCTGAAAAGGTGTTGCAAGCATGTTCAAAAAGATGTTGCAAAAATGTTAATAGCATTACTCATGTTGTTTTTCTCAGAAGTCTATAACAACACAGTCAGGCAGACAAACCAGGCTTTCTCACGTTTCATCTCTAGACCTGTTCTCTCCAGAACAGCAGCATATTTTGAATTCAGGAGTGGAGGAGATACCCTGCTGGAAACTTCTGTCAGTTTTGTAGGACAATGGAAGATTTTATTACCCAGCATTGCTTGGACAGCATTTTGTTAATTTATGTTTCAATGAGATTTGTTCTGGCTCTCGCAGTTGAACTCTTAAGTGCAATGCTGAATTGGACTCTACATTAAGTGTCAGTTTTATGCATTTTGGAGCTATATGGACTAGAAGTTGATTCTAGAATGTTTTTTCTTCTATCCTGGAGTAAAGGGAGGGGTGGCATACAGAAACACTTCTTTTTTTCTTTATGTGCAGTAATTGAATGCAGAATACATAAGTACACTAAGAATTAAAAATAACTTGCTGTAATGGACATTTGCACAATATATATTGTTAGGCTATTAAAGCTCAAACTATTATTACTAGTAAGACTATATAAGTAAACTGGATTTGTTGCCCTTTAATTAGCTATTTATTTCCAAATCATGAATTATTAACACTTCTTTTAGTTGAATGAATGACGTTAATTATAGTCACTGAAATTTAATTTTTTTCCTTTTTTTCTTTTTCTAACTAAGCTTCTAAAAACAAATGAAAATATGGACCAGTCATGAGAGAATCCTTCAGTGATAGTCAAACCTTAATAGAGAATATGTGTCAGTAGTAGCAGTATGGAGAGAAACTACAAGTATCAAGTATTTTATCATGAATAAAACAACATACAGAATTGCAAATTAAAGCATTGGGCTCTCAGCAGAAAAACATGCTTTATCTGATCTTCAAGGAGTTTTTTAAAAATTTAATAGGACTTTACGGAGCTGATAAAATATGTGTTTTAAGTTCTAATTAAGAATAGCAAAACTCAAATTCTTCTATTGAAGCCTAAACCATGTGCAAACAATTCAAATAAGGATTAAAATTATATTAAAACTACATTATTAAAAAGTGAATACGTGAGGAGACAGTGAGGGACTACACCAGTCAGTGACATACATTTTAATAGGTTTTATCCTGACTTCCCTCCTGTTTCTCCTTTCCTTAGAAATTTAAGATGAAGATTTTAAGGTTGATGCTGCAGTTCCTTTGTGAAGAGAAATTTTGTGAGGCTGTAATGAAGAACCTGTCTTTTGATCACTAAAATCTTAAGTGTGAAGTGAGACAATAAGTAGGAAGGTTGCATGAAACAGTATAATGACAACATATTTGCTGGGTGCTTGCTGTTTGCAAATGACACTAATTGAGCAACCATAAGGAATTATGAAAGCTTCGAGGGAGTGCAGAAGGAGCTATGGATGATGCTCTTCTTCCATGAAACACAATTTAAAATGTTCGTCCATTACATAATTAAAATGTGGGCATAGCTCCCTGAGGTTTTTTAAGGAGATGTGGTGGGGATAATGATATGTTAACATGATTTCACTAAATTAATTATTTGGAAAGTAATTAAGTGAGATTGTCCACACTCCATTACTTCCAAAGGGTAAAATCTGACATGGTCCATCATATTCTTGTCTTGGTTTGAAATGACTGATTATTGAATAAATATAATATATTCACTTGAAAACTAGTATTGGAGGTCTCTAGCACTGGTTTTAGGTATTGTGGAATGTAAAAACTAATCACACTTTTGGATTTAAAATCTGAAATAAACACCTTGTTGTGATAAAAGCAGTTTGCGTTTCTTAAGAGCATAGGCCCTGTATTTGATTGGAAACTTTCATAAGGTTCCTGCAAACAAGAAAGATGAAATGTTTTCTGTTTTTAAGTATAAATTCTGTAATCTGTTGCAGACCAGTATATGAAACGTTGCTACTGGCTTGTCATTATCTGAGAACTGTGTGTGAACAGGAGCCTAAGCTAAGCTTTGAAATGTGAGGTTCCTAAGGTACAGAATGGATGAGCACATTTCAGTATGTAAATAGAGAAACAGTCTTTGTTTCAAGTTAGTAAAGGCAAATATTTTAAAATGAAGACTTTGTAAAGACCTTTGTATTTCATGAAAGCTAGATGTTCCTATTTCTTACAACTGTGTTGAAAAACACAGCAAACTGAAGCAGCCTTTGACATTTCCCACTGCAGCTCCTGTACTCCTAAGTGGGCATGACTGGGAAGTGGTGTCTAGAATTTCCTTGAGGCTGTTGAAGGGTTTTGTACCTTAAAGTCAGCTGCATTAGGAGCAGCTCTGATTTTATTTTTTCCCCATGGGGAAAAAAATCACCCTGAAACCTGAGAAAGATGCTGGCAGACAGTCAGTTTTGTATTTATTTTATGTTTACTAAAACTAGTTACCACTTTGTTGCTTCCTTTCCCCCTTCCCTGTCCAGCATTCACAAGCTGTTTTACACAGACCTCTTGCTGCCCAGGAAGCATCCTTCCATCTCCCACATGGAGATCCCACTTTAAAGAGCTTGCAGGATCTGGCAGGTGGGTCCTTCTCCTGACCCTGAAGTAAGTCAGGCTTAATGTGTTACATGACATGGTCCTGCAGCTCAGTGTCTGATGAATGGCGTGTGCTGGGATGGTGGCGGAGGATGGGATCTTGGAGGTGGGAGAGGTTTGTGGCTACATGGGTGGTCTGGCAAGGCTGGCTGGGCTGCAGGGGGCAACGAGGTCTTTATCCAAACTGATAAAAACCTTACAGGCATTAGCATATGCCGAGGCTCAGGCCACTCTTTATTCAAACCAGTGTCTGCATTGGTGCCTTTTTGCTTTACATCTTCCAAATATAGGCAAAATTATAGGGCAGTGACAACCAGGACTATGGTCAAATGATCTAAAAAATCAGGCCATCCTTTCTAGGTTCCTAACTGTGAACCTTAAAGTTGAATTTTATATTAAATTTTAAAATTGAATTTAAGGAGTTTATGTCCATGCATTATATGAGGCAGAGTTATAAAGCATGTTTAAAAGATCTCAGTGTAACACAGTAAACAATTGCTGATGGGATTTGGGGTAAGAGGCAAAATCCAGATGCTGTGCAGTTGATAAGAGTTTGACTGTGGACATCAGTAGGACTTTAATTTCAAGCTGTGGAAATACTTATGGCAAATTCCAGCTGAGTCTAAGAAAATAAGGATTCTTAGAAATTTTCGTTCTCATAGTAAAAAATACACACCACTGTAATTTTGCAAACTCTGTATAATGCCATGCACAGAGGGAGGTGTGAGGGTAAGATTTTTCTTTTTCTCCCTTTTATGCTAGACATTGTGTGTGTGTGAGACAGAGAAATCCCTGTGGTACCCGTATTTCAGTTTGGAAATAAGTGATTTCCTCTGTGTTCGTAAGTTTTAATGAACTAACTAGGGGTGGTCCTCTGGGACCAAATATTTTATACATACAATTTTATTTAAGTTAAGCATTTATATGTTTTGCAAGGCTTGAGGCCTTTCTCTGCTGACAAGTGAGGAAAGATCCATTATTAAAATTTGGGGGTTTGGTGTGTGGTCTGGCAGACATGTAGGCTGGGGTTAGCTGCTGGTGGCATATAGATAAGCCTTTTCTTGAATGGTATACTGCAGGATCTTGCAGCTGAAGGGCTGAATGCTTTAAAAGAGGTATATATAAGGTGCACTAGCTCTGTGATGCTGTATTTTTTTTTAGCACTGTGTCTGCATTAGCTGGAACTGTGGGACAAGAGGGAGAAAATTGTAACACAAAATAGTTTGTGGTGAGGACTTAGGTATCCATGTGTCTGTGCATTTACTGTGGAGTAGCTCTAACCTGATGCTGTGCACCGAACACAAATCAGTGCTGGAGTGCTCCTGGAGTGCAATTCCAAGGCTTGGCTACTCTGTGAACCAAAGAGGGGTGATGGGTGATGATCACTGCCTGAGCACCCTCTGGGTCCAAACTGAAATATGAGCTGTGGCAGGTGAAGCTGGGGCAGTTGTGCTGTCATCATCTTAGAGAGATGTTTTCTCCCAGTCTCTAACCATCATTCCTTCTGTTTTGGGAAGTAATATGGTCAGAACACCAATGGACAACTTGCTTACTCATTGTTCCACTCTCTTCTTCTTGAGAAGAGATTCTGAATATCATGAAGAATAGACCCCAGGACTTGTGTTGGGCTTGAGCATGTCTGTAGGTCCGAAGATTTATTAACAATTTCTTTATCAAAAAGATCATTATGGGCATTGATTGTGTTCAAAATTGAAAATTAAAAACTCCAGATGTCTTTTGAGCAAGCTTTAATGGATTAGATGGAACTAAAATCAAGGCTTTACATTTACAACAGGTCTGCTTTACTGAGAGATCTAAGCCCAGTTACTTTTAAGGGTGGGGGGGGAAGAGAGGAAATATGGGTGTAGCAGTTTACCTGTCCTTTTGTTTATTTAATAGCTTGGTGTTTCCCCCTCTGTTTTTAAAGGTGAGTAATCAAGATACAAATAGTAAGGGTTTTGGTTAAGGGAATCTCATGATTATTGCATGATGGGTTTTGCTTAGATTGTTTTTGCTGCAATGGACAATCTGTTACCTGAAAGACCCAGAATAAGCATGTTATCTGTGCAAGCCTGAAAAAGAAATAGGCTCTGACTGTCACACCAGTAGTCTTTCAAAACAAATTTATAGTTGAATTAAATCATTAGTTAATTGGATGGTATTTCAGCTTTCTTTTATGACCCGGATGCTTTGCTTTGGTTTTTGGAAAGAGTTAAAAAAATGAGTTGTGGGATTAAATGTTCAGCTATGGAATTGAAAAATGTTTGCTGTTGTGTTAAGTGAATGCTTTATAACTAAAATTCATGAAAGCTGGAAAATAGGTGTGTTTGTACATCTCCCAAGAGCAATATATTTATATCTACTCACTCATTTTTTTATAGAGTACACAGTTGTAAGGCATTAAGGTGAAACTTTACAGCAGTGAACAAAGTAGTCGGTTTATTCCAGCATTGTCTCATGTGTAAGTTATTTGAGAGATTCCATTATGTAGCTGTCATTCCTAGGTAAGATACTCTTTCTGGGATTGTAGCTTCTTCTGTGAAGGCATATCCCTGGGTGATTGGTGTGCTTATTTCTAAATTTTGTTTAAATAGAGGGAGTCTATACCAAGACAACCTACCACTCCTCACCCTCCCGCAGGGCAAAGCTGAGTTGAAAGAACCCTTTCTCCTTTTATCTTCCCTTTTCAAATAAAATTTACCTTGTTTCAGATGCATACTGATGTAATAAAATCATGCTACTAACTTTAAAGATGAGTAGCACTATGTGATAATGTTTCAGCTGTTTCAATGAAATGAAAGAATACAAAGTAACATAGATCGGGACACTAAGGGATGCTAAAGATAACCCGCTCTGTCCTTCAGATGTTATGTGATAAGAGGGTGTATAGGGTAGTTTAGGAGCAAAGGTTAATAAACCTGAGAGCTGTGGGAGCTGGAAGATAGTAGTGTAAAATTCAGGAGACTGAGGTTAAGTGGATTCAGGTCTCGGGAGCAAACCTGATGCCCCCATCCCACTGTCCATTCCCGTTTTCGTCTCAGGCTAATCTGCTGATGTACAGCTCAGGCTGACAAACCATCCTGCACCGAGGGGCTGCTTGGGAGGAGGGACTTGCTTCCCCTTCCCTTGCTTGCTGTCCGTGGTTTTTAGCCACTTGACAGACTAAATTATCAGAGTCAGTTTAACATGCTAACCTAACAGAAAATAAAGTAAAAAGTATGTAGTATCTGTGTGTGGTACTTAGGTTTTTCTTTGCTGGGTTAGTTTTCTGCCAAGTTAGAGAATTAAATCAGCTTCCAGAGGCAGGAGAAGATAAATGTAGGAGTAGCGGGTGCTGCAGGCAGACTGGGAGCTTCTAGATTGGCCATTGTGCCTTGTAGAACTGGACTCTTGCTTTTGTCATTGCAGCTGCTTGTGGCACCATGTGTTGCACAGCATCAATAAATTAATTCCAGTTAGAAGTGTTGCCCATCTGTTATGTATTGTAGCAGGTAGAAGTGATCCCTTTTTTCTGTATTGTGCCAGACGTAGTGGCAAACTTTTAAAATAATGTGTAAGGCAATATAAGGAAGAGACAGGCAGCTGCCAGAAGACTGTAATAAAGAGGGGAAGTACTTTTCGACTGCTACAAATATGATTGAAAATTGAATTAAAGGTTCATAGATGTGGAAAATGACCTATGCATCATAAATTTCATTTTCAATCCACTTACCCATTCTAAGCAGAGTGGACTAACATAAATCTTTTACCATTGAGATTCCTGCTTTTATTTGGTGAATGTTTAGCTTTCATAGTTGCTTTCCATGTGTCTATGTTTATTTTGTTGTTTCTTTTTCTCCCTCCTTGGAAGCTATGAATCTCAATCTTGTCTGTCATTCTTCTTATGTGCTTTGCAGAGTATGACATCACATTTGATTTAAAAAAAAATATCATTACCCCAGGCACATAGGTGTAATCAATATTTTTTTACACTAAATTTTCATTAGTAATTGAATATCACGTACCTTTTTTCTTGCATTTTGGAAACTTGTAACTATGTATTTCCTATCATTTTCTTTTATACTTTTGAGAGAGAAGCAAAATTTCTATCAAAAGAACAATGGTGTCTTCCTTCTTACGTTATCTTAGCTGGAAACATACTGGTTTCAGGGCCACGTGTATCAGATTATTCCTCAACCTTTTAGGAACAGGCATACCCTAAAACCAGAATGAATCAGTAACAAAGATCATCAAGTGTGATGCTGCTGCTCTGTTCTCAGCATCAAATAGGGCTGAGTGCAGGTGAAGCATTTCTTTTGATGACAGTAGACTCATTGCAAGGGGAAGAGGAGATCCAAAAGATCTCTGTGCATTGAGAAATTTAAACACAAATACTCTTGCAGGAGTTAGTAGTCATCTTCAGTGGTCCCATGTAAGAAGGCCTGGATTGAAAACTTTGCACTTGAAAGAGAGCAGTTTTGCATCCTGTTTGTTTACTCTTCTTTGCTTCCAAAAAGACGAAATAAGCCTAAAGCAGCTCTAGTGATTCCTGCAAGGCTCTGTAGGATTTTGTGAAGCCCAGAAGCCATTTGGTTGATGATGGGTATTAACCTTGGTAGTTGTGACTCAGAAGGTTATGAGAGATTTGTATGCATATTGTTCCAGAAGGGAGTAACTTCAGGGCTTTTCCTCCCTTTTTTTTTTTTTTTTTTGAGTTTTTAATTTAAAAAAATGTTTAGCCTCAGGGAGCCCTCTAAATCTAAGCCTTTTACTGCCTCCTGAATTTGGCAGTTGCTTCTCTTGGTTTAAGTCTCTAGGTGTGTGTCATATGAACCTTTGAAGAAGCTTTTGCCTGGCTAAAGCCTCTCTGGGGGCAAGGAGAAGGATAATAAAGTTTGTGGGTTTGACATTTTCTTTCGTTCCATCCTGCAAATATTTTAACACAAGAGAAACAGCTGATTTTTTGGTAAAGATATTAAAATTATAGAATTGCTAAGACGATCTCTTTTTTGGTTTACTTTTAATTTAGAACAGTTGCTAAAATCAGTAGTGGGGAAAGCCACATATATTTTATCAGTGTTTTATTATATGGCATTATAAAGTGGTTAATCCATTTAAGAAGTGGAACAAGAGATTCAAGGGGGAGATGTTTCAGCCCAGTTTTCTGAGATGATGCCCAATGGACCACCGATAAATACCAGAAGAGGGAGGAAAGATATTTGTAGGAGAAAAAAAACAAGTTTCTGGATCTTTGTAATTTTGGTTCTACAAGATGACTTGTAGAACTTGTAGAACTTGTAGAACATGGCAGTTCCATGCTCAGCAAGCAAACAATTGCAAAGTCCGTGGCAGCCTGTATCCCAAACAGCAAGCACCTTCCCCTTTCCTAGCAAGGCTCTTCAGATGCTATTGAGCACTGCTCATGTACTTCCTCCAAGAATTAAATGGATACAGGCCACCTTTTCCTGGCTATTCCTAACTTTTTTCCAGTCTGAGTTCCTTAAAATAAGCGTCTTCTGGGAGTGGATTAGAAGTAGGGCAAATATATCAGGGAGTAAAAAAGCTATTTCAAACATCTTGATTGTGACAGGTTCTTTCTGTTTGGGTGTTCCCAGCTGTGGCATAGAGCACTTCTGGCACCACACTGGTTTGTATTAACTATGTTTAGTAGATTTAGTGATGGCTAAAATATATAAAGTGATTTAAAAACAATTGGTGTTATACAGCCATTGCTCAGTTTACCAGGCTGTCTGGGTTGATCTGCTGCAGAGACTGTGCACTGTGGAAGCTTTATCTTTACTGTAAATGTAGTAGTAAGGGGCTTTTTTTAGTGGAAACTTCATTTATCTTAAAAAAATAGTGTAAATCATCTGGGTTTACCTACAGTTTATTGTAGTACCTTTTGTTCCACTGCATAAATAGTTATACCTGTATAAAAATTTAAAGTCATTTTGTGCTGCAAACAGCAATTCTGTGACTCTGCTGACAAGTCAGCAACTTGCACAGTTGTGAAATCTTTCCTCTTTTTTCCAGTTACAGCTGGGAAAAACTGACATGTTGTTGCTCTTATGAGTCCCTGTTACCTGTCCTTCAGTGAGCTGTGGTTGAGAGCTGCATACTAAATGTCAGTTGTCATATGGTGCAATCCGTCTGAGTAGAATTCCCACTTCCACAGCTGTGGGAGTGGAAACATGGAGCAGTCAAATAAGCTCAGTCCCCCAAGGCTCCTCCTGAAGTGACTGGTGCAGAGTGCAGTGAAGTCCAGGGGATTCTTCTGACCTTTTGTAGGCACAAACCTTGGGAAAGAAATGAGCATTGTTAAAAGTGATGACATCTTTCAGATGATAAAAGTAGCAGCTTAAAAAAAAAAAGGAAAGCTTTTGACACTTTTGACAGGCTTGTACATGATAATTAGATAGTAAAAAGAAGGTGTGGGTTGGCAAGGGATTAGATATGAATGATATGCAAGTTCGTATCCATTTTTCTTTGAGCAATGTTGCGCTGAAGATGAAGCCCTCTGAACAGTTGTGCAAAGCAGAGGTTTTAAAGTGAAAACAGATTGTATCTGTTTGAAATAATCCAAGGAAAGCTGGAGAAAGCTACTGGCACTCTCGTTTCTATTTCTGAATAACTCCTTTGCCTCAGTAAGAAGTTCTTAGTACAGCATATTATGGGTATAATCTTAGTACAGCATATTATGGGTATAATCTTAGAACTGTGTGCATTAGCTTCCAGTTTCACCCAGTATCTTATTTATTCACTTTCAAACTTTTCTTATAATCTACATTCTGAACATTACCCTCCCTACCTTTGCAACCTGTTGAGAATGGAGGAAGGAATAGCTAAAAGAGAAGATGGGTTTTGTAGTTGGTATTGAGGAGGAGGAGAAGGAGTGGACAGAGGGGGCTGAAGATGAAGCAGGGCCTTGACTAAGTTAGGACCTTGACTACACTAACTATAGTTTATTAATTTTGTAATTAGTCCATAGGGAAATGTATTCTGTGGAGACATGCATAAAGCAGAAGAAAATACATGGCTTTTAGTATTCCTGTGGGATTTGGGGATATTCAGCTTAGTTTGGCAGGGTATTGTCAGCAGGTCAAATGTATTGGTCACTGCAGAATTGGGTTTAGGTAGTGGCAGCTGCCTCCTCTCCTACTACATGTTTCTGGGGGCAGGCATTGGGTTTTGTGCATGTTTTGGGTGCTGTGCCATCTGGGAGCCTGATTCCATATTTTCCACCTCCACACTGGATTCCCAGATCCTTCTCACCACAAATAGGACCCACTCCCACCTGCTGAAGCCCCTGAGCTCCTGGCAGTGCTGCCAGCTCTCTGCAGCACCTGCTGGTAGGAGGCACTCACTCTGTGCCCCGAGACCACGGCTCCTGAATGCAGCTCCCAGAGGTGAAGGTATCTCCCTGCATGTACTGACCTGAGATATGGGGCAATCTCTTCCATGGAGTTGGTAGCAGTGCCTGTATTGCAGGGACTTGTCCATGGGCAGTCGAGTGGCACTTTGAGGGCCTGGTCCACACCGCCACTTTTTAGATAGCAATTTCTCTGCGAATTTTTAGCACCATTTTGATTTCTCGAGAGAAGGTCAGGCTGAGCTCTGCAGGACTCAGCACTGTTGGGAAGACCCTTTTTCTACCGCACCACTGACCTGTCCTGTTTGCCAGGCTGCAGCTCTTTCAGAAATCAGATGTGAGCTGCCCAGATTATAGGTGTTTCTGCTGAGTGTGCTGTAGTCTCTCATAGCACTGGTGTTAATCAGGCTTCATATACAGGTCTCAGCATCACAACTGGATGTCCTCCAGCCTTTGCCACTCCTGACTGTGTAGTCTTTAGCCCTACAGAACAGCCAAGGAGACCCTGACTGAGGGCTGCAGGGGTACGGCGGGCTAGATTTTACTGATGATGGAGGCAGGGTACACTTTCCACTAGCTCAGGTTTCTCAGAGCTCCATCCAATCTGACCTTGAACATTTCTAATAATAACGGGAATCTGCACCTTCTCTGGGAAACCTGTTCCAGTGTCTCACCAGACACTGGGCAGGTTGAAGAGCAGAAGCCTCCAGAACCTGCACCATGAGAGCATAGTCTCTTGCAGAGTTTGTGAGGCAATGCCTGGGGAATTCTTGGGGCTTGCCTTTACTCTGCTGTAGGCAGGGATCCATGGAACAAAATGTGGTTTTTTTTATCATCTGGTACAGATCCATGCTAATGGATCCATGCTAATGCACTATCCTTGATGTTGTTTTTTTTCTGTGGATGAAGCAGCAAGCAAATAGAAAGTTGGAAATCTGGAAAAATTAGAAAAACTATTAAGCTTTCCTTTATAAAGTCTCAGAAGTTAGGAAATGTTAGAACCATGGCTGCATGATGAAGCTTGAAATAAAATTGGTTTATTCATCTTTCATAAGATTTTTTAATTACTTCATCATTCCCTGTAATTTTCACAGGAATTGTACATCATTCGTTTCAGAAGACAGACTTTCCTAAAGTCAAATAAATCCAATAAACATATTTAATGTAAATTTGAAATGCAGTCAATATAAAACCAGTAAATTTGACATCCAGTTCAAAAAACCTCTTTTTTTCGTGCAAGGGGAGCTGGTAGGGCATTGAATACTTTGGAATATAGTAAAAAACCCCATGAATTATATTTTTCTAGGAATTTTTCTTTTTTAATGAATAGGGAAGCAGGAACTATCACAGTCTGTGAATGACTGCTCAAAATGTGTTTTTCAGTTAAATATTTAGGTTTGTGGTTATTGTTGTGTGGATTTGGGGAATTTTTGTTTGGTTTTTGTTTGTTTGGTTTTGGTTTGGTGTTGTGTTTTTTGGTTTTTTTTTGTTTTTTTTTTTCACTCGATGGTGGGCTTATGGAGCTGCCCTGTTTGCAGCTAAGAGGGGAAAAAAGGGGAGGTGTGGATTTGCTTCAGTGTGTGTGACCCCTTTGCCTCAGTGGCACTCACCACTACAGCAGTTGCTTGTTGGCTTGAGTGTAACTGGGGTTGTGTGATCAACCGGATGGTTTTTGCTTCTTCAGCTTTTGGCTTTGCAAATATGAAATGCTTGCTTTTGGTGGAGAATCAGCATTTGGACACTCTTAAAAATAGGACCATTAAGGAGTTGGGTCACTGGCTCAGAAAAGTTGTGGCTCTGGGGGTCAGACTTCTCTGCTGTGGAAAAAGCCTGAATCCTGTGCTGTTTCCTAAATGGTCATGTTAAATTTTGAGAATATGACCATCTGATGTATCTTTCCATAGGATTGTTTGTTATGTTTGTGTCTTTTATGTAATAAGTATTTTTGTTCTAAAGCTTTACACTACTGGGCTTTAATCTCGACTGTCTTCTGCTAAACTGAAGGGTATTTTGAAAAAGGCATCTCCTGCTTGCCATGTCTGACTTACAAAATTGATGTGCTGTGATACTGTTTTCTGAACTATCTCTTCAGTGCATTTGGGAGATATGTTTTCCAATCAGTTTCAGTCCTTTTCCATCTCTTGTAAATCTGGGCATTTTCAAGTTCAGGATGGTGCTGGGCTTAGTGCCCATGGAAGTCACTGTGCTGTGCTGGGGAAGCTTACTGTTACCTGGATGCTGTTTTGGGCAAATCTTATCACTGCAACCATCTTTACATACTTACAGACCACTAATCTGTGTTCAGGACTGCTTTTAAATATGTGCCTGCTTGAATTGTAAATAAAGATCATACTGTTAAATGGTGCCTTTAAAATATTAAATTAATTTAGTTCAAATGGCTATACTTGCCCTACCCTGTGTATGTACACTTGGGTACAAAAGTCTGACTTATGCAAAGTCCACCCTCATTCAGAGCCAAGGAAGCGTAAGAGAACTTTTGTCCTTAATTTGAATGGTCATATTGGCCTTAAAGGTTTGTCTTTCCTGATAGGCTCCACCTTATCATGAAGGTTGAAGCTCAGATGCTCAGTAATCACAGGGCTACGAGAGCCTTATCAGCCAGGCTTTCTGCAGGATTTGTTACACTAGTCCTTCAGCACAGTGCTATTAGGAGATGGCTTTTGGAAAAGGATTTGTTTCTGCACAACCTTCACCCATCTAATCTCTCAGGTGAAAACTCATAGTTTCAAGAAGTACTGACTGACGCCAGAAGGAAATCAGTCCCAGAAAGTCCTTGAAGGAGAGGAGCAGTCACGAGCCAGGACCTGCTTGGACCTTGGCCTAGGGCTTGTTCCCAGCCAAGGGCAGACGAGACATCTGCTGGCTCTCCCCCTTTTACTGCGGGCTCTCTGTAGCCTTGGGGAGATACAATACTGCATTAGTTGATCAAAGCACATTTGTAAACTTTTTTCACCCACCGTGAAAGCTATGAAATAGTTTATCTCTGTCTCCTCCTCCATGAAAGCCTGAATTTCTTTCAAAAATGGGCAACGTGCACTTGTAGCCTTGCCAAATGCTGTGGAGGATGGGGCAAGCCTTAGAGTACAACTTGTTTGCTCTCACAGGGCGGCAGGAACACACTTGCACGGTGTGCTGGGAATGGCATCACAGCTGGGTGAAACGTGTGACAATGCTGTACACCCCATTGTGGTAAAAATAAGATTATGATCTCATGCTAGGGAACCCAGTTAAAAAGAATGCAAATTGTCTTCACTTAGAGAAGTTGCATTTGAAAGCAAATAATTTTTCAGATTATGTATCTCTGTTTCCTAAAATAAACTCAAAATAATTTTTTATTTAAGGATGGCAATTAAAGGGATTTTTCTTCCTTCTCCTAAACAGACTTAAAGCAGTCATTTTCCTGGTTATTACCAGGACATCCAACACTGTCAAATGTGGTATCTCTGGCGGTGTTTGAGTCCTTACCAATTGGTTTGGTGTTGTGTTTTTTGGATGTCAGTAAAGACTTTTTGCTGGAGAGTGGGAATATGTGATGGGAAAATTGTACAGTAAAAAAGATGTTACTATTTTATCTATATATCTATCTGAATTAAATGATGCTGGGACTTAACCCTAATTGAAGATGAGGATGGACAATATGGGAAAAATTCCAGTCTGGTATGGGCATCCTGTATGTTGTTTTACCTCTTCCACCCGAGCAAGGCTGTCATACTTCTCATAAGCACTAGATTAACTGTCAATAGTGAAAAAATTATACATATACTGTGGGAGACAGTACTGAACAAGACAGGTTTTTAAAAGAAGACTTAAAATAGTTTTCCAAAATTGAAATAATTTTTCCTTTAAATATTACGGGTTGTGATTTGTCTTTGTGACAACCTGTAATGAAATCTAATATTATGCTGCATTAATTTCAGAAACTAAAATATTCATGAGGTACAAAGTTCCAAAGGAAAGTCAGACCAGTGCTGGAAGTGAAGCCATTAGCTGACAGCAAGTAACCAGAGTTTGCAAAAGTGATAAATCTGCTTTAGACATCAATGACCCCTTCTGCAGGTGCAGGAGGAATGTTTTGTTCTTTTTCTATTATGTCCCTTAGTTTGAGTCTACAGAAAACAATTAATAAAGCTGATAAGCCTCTAAGAAATGTAAAATGCAGAATGTTTGGGAGTGGTTTTTATCTTACAAAGAAATGCCATTGATTAGAGGCTGAGATTTTCCAATTCTTATTTCTCAGAGGATACACTTACGAAATAAGACAAAACATTTCAAATTGGTAACTATGAATTACTTGCTGTTGATGCAGTCTCAGTTTATTAAATCTTTAATTTCTTAAATGAAATAGTGTCTTATTTGCTTGTCTATTCCTGAGGTTTAATACTGTTCTCAGTTTGTTTTTAAAAAGCATATACAATATGATTAGACATTTCATTAAAATGCAGATTATAGAAAAATATAGGTAAATGTTAATGGTCCAAATAAATTTGAGTATCAGTTTTCATTTCAATATTGAATATGGAAATTAGGAAAGTGACAAAATGTATGCTGACCTAAGTAGTTTCTTAAGTGTTTATATAGTGCTGTCTCTAATGTAACATAAAAGCTGCATTTAACTGCAAATCACCTACTGGCTGATACATCTTATGGTTTCTTGCTAGTGTGAATCAGCTTTTCTCTAAGAAGTACACAACAACCAAAAAACCCAAATTGGTTTGTAATGCATTATCACAGGCTAACATCAGTAACTTTTAAAAGGTGTTTTAAGTCAGTTTTCTTGCCTTTTGAATCTCTCCTGAGTGCAAGTAAATTTTTCTGCTTTTATGTATATTGCATGGTTGAAAAATCAAATGAAGAGATCCAGTCTTTGTAAAGGCAATGAGAGGATACTGAACTAAGCACTGTAAAGTTTCTAGGAAAACATTTTATGTGAACTGATATGTTTGTTTTCATGTGGATTAAAACACATGTAGGAGAAGCAGATCTTGCATCTAAGTTTGTTCTTTTTGTCTAACAGTGCTAAACGAAAGCTGGAGTCTTTTTACCTTACATCATGTGAGGAATTTGAATTCATTCCTTGCCAGCTCTTGTAGGATGACTTGGACATTGAGCTGTGACATGGAGATAAGAGCCACTGTAGATGTTCTCCCATATTCCACAGCCTATTTTCCTTCTCTTATTCCTAAGAGTGTGATACAGGCATGTCCCTGAGAACACAAGCTGGTAAAACACACCCAGTTATTCCACCCTGATACCTTAATGACCCTACTAGGTCCATTATTTACAAGTTTGTGTTAGCTGTATCTTCAGCTTCTTAACTCGAGGCAGATCCCATGCAGTCATTTTTTTCAAATTACTATCGTTGCATTAATATTATGCTACAGAAAGTCATCTGTAATCCCCTGGTTTCTGTTCACAATGCTGTTTTTTTGGATTTATTTTAATGATATGGGCTGATCCCACTGTAATGTGGAGGAATTATAACTGGTTAAAACATTTTGTGTTGGTTTCTGTATCCAACACAGCCATCACAGTAACTCTGAACTGTAAAGCATTTACACTGATAGACCTCTTCTGGGGAAAATTCCTCTAATTTATTGATGTGTCAAAAATTCTTTCCATCTTCCACTTAAGCACTATGGGGGAAGATAATTTTTAACTGGTTGATTTCCAAGTAGAAGCTCATCTGCCATCTGCTTGGGGAAAAAATAGTAAGCTGCTGGCTATAGGTCAACAGCTACAGGCAGGTCAAGGGCACATGCTTATAATTTTGCTGCAGTGATTCCTGACTAATTGGCCACAAGGAACTTTCTGGGAATTTTGTGTTAAGATCGTTTTCTTCTCTCTCATTTTGTTAATGAATGCAGTGCACCCAGCTGTGAGGCTGTGAGTGATGATTGCTATTACGGATTTATCCTTTCAAATTCTGCCTCTAATTTTAGGAAATTATGTTCCCTGTCTTTTAAGTTTCTAGTGGTAAAACTGTAAAAGGACAAGGTATTCCTCAGTGCATTTTGGGAAACAGAGTAATAAGATTTTATAAATACTGGACTATGATAGCTGTCCGTATTAGAGGGGGGACTATACTGTTCATGAAAATAACTCTCTGTAGTCCATATTAGTAGATGAACAAATATTTGTATTATTATTTTTTAATTACAATGGTTTAGAATTTGGTCTGTTCTCAAAAGATGAATCTTTACATTACTGTTAATATGGTTTCCAGTGCAGTCCAGAGTAGGGCATTAGGTGGATGTGTGGGTTAGAGTTGTCTCCTTCCCATTTCCTCCTACGCATACATACCTTGTGAGGACATGGAAAAACTAATCTGTCTGTTCAGATTACTTAATGTGAGATGTACCTGATTGTACCCAACTAGGGCATCTCCTTGCATTGCTAATTGCTCTTAAGAGCATGCATTAGAATACGGAACGAACTGAAAAGTTGTCCTACCTGTTCAGAAATGGTATGTGTATATAGATTAGATGTAGTTTCTTCTTCCTCATAATCAAAACTTTCCAGATAAAAAAGCATATATGGTGCTTGCACTTTTATCCTATTATATGTCCTTTTATAGCAAAACACAGTTAAGAAGATTAGACATTCAGCTGACAACCAGTTTTGATTTCCAGAACTCCAGGTAAAGCAACAGTATCTGCAGTTTTATCTGTAGTTAAAAAAAAGTCTTTTTTTTTTCCCCCCCCTCTAACCACCCAAAATAACAAGATTAAATAGGATAACATTATTTTGGGCTTTAAATCCACTTGCTTCTCACAGTGGAAAGCTCTAATCTGGTCAAAACAGGGTCTAGCAGACTAGTCCAGCATGTACCAAGACTTTTATAAGCTGTTGCCCATATGTGTTGTCATTGTCCCCAAGAGACAAGCCTGGAGGGCTGCTGCTGTGTTTCAGGTATGGTACAATGTTTTGCATTAGAAAAGTGAACGCAGGAAAGATACTTAGTCTGTGAAATACTGTCGACACTAATCTTTTAAACAAAGGAGGTTGGCGTGGCGTTTTCAAAGGAAACTAAACCTGCTGTTTTATTTTCCCATTGTTCTCTTGTACAGAGAGTCTTCTGGTCTGCAAACGACTGCTGACAGTATGCCACAGAAATTGCCACAAGGAGAATACTTGGTACTTTCCAGATCTTGCATTGAAGCCTGGCAACAATGTTGTGGCTGCATTCCCCTGTTTCTGTGCTACAGTGAACTGCTTGTGTTCATTTTGCGAGAAGTTGGATGGCTGTCCCTCTTCCCCATTCTCCTTTTTCTCTCTGTTTCTGTCAACTCAGACACACTGGATCTATCAAATTACTTGTCTGTCTGACTTCTGTGCCCCAGACTCAAAGATGCATGAAATTAACTGAAAGGAGAGGGCAGGATTTTGAAGATGTAGGAGATGCCTGCCACAGAGGGATGTTTTTCTGCACTGTTAAGATTTTTCAGGCTAAACATACAGCCTCAAGAGAGGTGAAGCAGAGAGGTCGTTTGAAAGTTGGTGGTAGTGTGACACCAGGGGAGCTTGAAGGAAAAAGTTCAAGTTTCTCAATTACTTGCATGAGATCTCAGGGATGATGTGGAATAAGAAGGGGAAGTTGCTGAATATGTGCTGAGTGACACGTGCCACATCTGACAGTTTTGCAGTTAGTGGAGTCAGAAAACCATGGGCCTTTATGGGTGGAAAGACGTTTCTTGAAGTGTAGCATCTTTAGTGTTCTTAATTACTTGCTAGTGTATTGGATCCAATTCAGTCGATAGATCTCCGTGTGTGAATTCATCTGCAGGATTGTAGGGCTTTTGTTTGCTTATTTTTTATTAAATACTATTTTTAACTTTCTCTCATTTGGTGGCATGGCTTTCTTAACAGCTGCTGGGTTCTGCCATAGAGTTTGCTGCGTGCTGGAGGTAGCGAATTCCGTTCTGTCCATGTGGATGTTTCATAAGGCTCTAGTAGTGGCCCTGAAGTTTTACAGCAATTTCCAAGGAATGTAAATACTTGTATCAACCCATTTCAGGAGAAGTGCAGATCGTGACACACTTACTGATATCTCTCAGTGACGGAAAGTATTCCTACCAGTTGAGCTCATGTAGGGCTTGCTGGCACAATCTGTATCTTTATGCTAGAAGAAGAGCTTCTGTGTGTGTGGGTGATGCTGCCTTTTCACTGCCATCCTTTGCTATGTTTTCTATCATGTCAGTTGTCTTTAGTTTTTGCCAAAGACCACTGCTGCAATTTGCTATCCTCAGAAGGCTTACATTTTCTTTCCTGATCATGCAGAGTATATAAATACAGGGACTCTGCAAATACTTTGAGATGCTGCTTTTAAAATGTATTATGAAAGTGTCTCGCAACCGCAGTTGCAAACAGGTTTGGAAGGACTTCATGTACAATTTTATCCTATTAATTGGTGCTCCAAAGAGGCCATCTAGATTGAATAAACTCAAATTTGTTTGCCAGTCTTTTGAGAATTGGTACCTAATGTTTCCACTGCATAGTCAGCTGCCATGGTCTGAGCTGGACAAGACAACCTCAAAATTAATGTCTGCATAATTCAAAGGTGGAATACATTTAATGAAATAGTTCTTCTGAGGGGGAGCGGGGGGGAAATACCAAGTCTATTTTAGTTATTTCCTACACCATTCCAGATTTAGGTTTTTCAGAAGGCTAAAATTATAAAAAATAGTATGCATTTTAATAGGCTTCCTCCTAACTAATAGTGTAAGTACATAATTTTTCTTCAGCCTGCATACAATGAAATAGTATTGAAATCATCCTTGTAAACAGCATACATGTCCTGTTGTTGGCTTTGCTTCAGCTGTTTCTTCACATTTGGCTAAGCTCAAGTAATAAATTGCTGAAAAACTGGAGTACATTCTGGAAGCAGATTAATCATCTGACTCAGTATTGTCTTTTAGTTTGCCACGAGAAATCTTTCCAATCTATGAGATCATGGATTAGCTGGTTGGAAAATTTAAAGAAGGGCATGTAGTACATTCCCTTTTTTGCAGCCTTCCCTTTGAAACCTCAGCAGAGCAAAACTGACAAATGACTCTTCCTTCCAAGTTTGACCACAAATATGTATTATCATGAAAATTCAGGCATCTGAATTGATACCTCCTCATTTTATCTAATTTTGGACATTGTAGATGGCATTTTTCTCACAAGGTGTAGATTTACTCCCTGCCTGCAGCAATGGGGCTGGGATCTCTAAGGTCCCTTCCAACCCAAACCATGCTATAATTTACATATATACATACTTATACATACATATACATATATACATACTTACGTTTTAGACTTGCCTTAAAATCCATGAAAAGAAACAAATGCTTGTAGAAAGTGACTCACTACAGATTTCTAAAAACATGTTGCATAAACTTTACTGTAAAGTCCTTTTTCTTCCCACTGATAAAAAGAGGTAATGATTAAATCTGTTGATACTGCCCATGTAGGTGATACAATGTCTTTTCTGCCTGTCCATGGGCAAAGGGTGATAGTGACTGATAAGTAGATCTAACAGTTAAAGACAATTTGTTTGGATTTGTAGTCTCCTTTATATGCCTTTCCAAATTGCATTACAAATGTGTGCTGAAATATCCCTGGCAAGTGTCCTTTGCTGTGAGGATGAGTGGTACACTGCAGAGGCAGGTCACAAATTAGGCTAACAATACTGTTCTTGCTCCTGTGGGCAGAATAGGTGACATCTGTTGTGACATTCTTCTTGTTGTTTTTGTTAGTTTGTAGCATTAATTATTTTTTTCTCTTCTGATACCACTTGGCTTATTTGGCTGCGTTGAAGTTGCAACTTTATTGCTCAACATACTGGGATGCAATGATCTCAATGGCAAGAACATTCCACCCTCTACTTGCATAACAAACAGGTTATGCTTATTTTATAATTGAACTTTGCATTCTTCAAAAAACATAGTTTTATTATATTCTCTCTTTTCTAGCTTACTTGTATATGCATGCAAAGAGGAGGCAAAGTGAAGTATTACTGGCTTGGAAGAAATCTTGTGTTCACTTGCAATCTTCCTGAAAGTTGTTACAAATTTTATTCTTTTCTGCATCCTTGGAAGGCAACTGCGTACAGTGGGATAAGCACCATAAAAAACAAACAAACTGTAGATTCAGAAAAGGGTGAAGGTTATGTTACAAATGACCTGGAAGAACGACAATAGTGGCAGGCACAGACACGCTGTGACCAGAGGAGGGATTTGCTGGTGCTGTTGGTCAGCAAAGTTGCAAGGGGGAGTCACGGTGGCAGCTGGGAGAAGGGGGAAGAAGGGAGAGAGCTGGACATCTTAATAGTTATTAGTGGGAGTGATTTTTTAGAGGACTGTAAATAAACCAGTGCCACTGATCTAACACTTGAAGATTTATGTCTGGATGAAATTACTGTTTCTACACACTTAAAAATTACTGAAATTGATACTTTAGTGAGGATGTTTTCTTTTGTAACAAGGGCTGGAATCGTTTTAACACCAACTGATTTTGCCCTCGGTTTCCTTCTCTGTCCTGATTTTGGGATTTGGCTCTTTCTTGTTGGCTGAATTCAGAGGAAAACTATGCCTGATTGTACTGAATTTGGCAGATTGGCTGAAGTTTGAATTTGGCTTGTATTGGTTAAATCAAACTTTTGATTTGGTTGCCTATTGTCCAGTATGCTAATCCGTGTTATTTCCAGCTGAGTTAAAGTGTAAAGTCATTAGAGCAGCGTGGGGCTTTTGTTTGTGTGAGGAAAGGTTAAATTCTTCAGCCAGCTCGTACTGCTGCCAGCACTGCTGCTAATCTGAGTTTGGGGACTAATTACCTGTAACAGCTGCAGGACAGAGTCCTGTGCTGAGCAGAAGTCTGATTAGGGCAAAGTTTGGAAAGCTTTGTCATGGAGAAAGTTTTTGAACATTTTTCAGGAACCTGAGTTCTGATTTAGTTCAGAACCGGATACTTACCTTGCCATTATGTTCAACCTAGTAATATCCTAATGTTGACATTCTAAATAAGTCCTATAAAATCCTATAACGGAATTAACAATCAAAATTTAAACTATGTTAGCCTGTGGCTATTTATGGACTGTCAATATCATTATATTTTTTCTGAGTTGTTTCTAATTCAGCTTTTGGAAACCACAAATAGCTGTTGGGGGTGTGAAGGGTAAAGAAGCCAAAACTCAGCTGATTAACAAATGTCAAAAACAATCTGTATTGGGGTGGTTTGGAGATGAGTAGATTTAAAATAAAAAATTAATGCAATTCTTCCCTAGGGCCTTATGATTTAAAGTATGTACGCATTAACATTTTTGGATATGCTTTTAAATGTACTCAGAAACTGTCATTTCCCATCTTGAAACACTTACTTTGTTTTCAAATTCAAAAGGAGTTATTTTGCACAAACTATTTAACTTTTGTTTTACGCCCTTTTACAAAATAAGTGGAAAACTCTGGTTTGCAATGGAGGAGAAATAAGGACCCAAGAAATGAAAACAAATACCAGCTTCTTCACAAAGAGAGCTCAGCTTTAACAGAAGAAATACAATCTGCAGACTTGCATTAGGAATGAGGGAGAGGTCAATTATGATTGCAGATAGTAGCATAAATATCCATTTTTTCTAGAGTGTAATTTATCAAGTCATCAATTGAAAGCTTTAAACTGTGACAAGCATTACTGAGGAAGTTAGTACCCAACTTATTTTTAGGTTTCAAAACCACCTAGTTAAACAAAATGTGGCAGTTCTTTTCAAAAACTGCCTTTTTTTCCCCCCTCTAATTGGTACCAACTTAGACATCTTTGGTGTTCCTTTTGTCTTCCTTTCTTCTTATTTTTCCTAACTTAATATTGTAAGAAATTACAGTGTTTCTATGTGATAGGAACTGCAGTGGAACAAAAGTGCTCATTTAGGAAAAATATTCTTATTTCTAGTTTTGAGTGGAAAGAACATGTAGTCCTCATCAGGGAGTTGCACACTTAAAGCTTCTGTGGGTTATTTCCAAATAATGGGTGCATTCATTGTATGCAAAGTAATTACCGTTTTAAGAATTTGCAGGCTCAGAGTACAGTTACTGAGTAATTCTGAATTTATTTAGGTTTTTATTTCAGAGGGAATGTTTTCAAAGCTATTGGTATAAACTAGGAGTCAGCAGATGGGGTTAGTATCTATTCTCCAGTCTGTGGATGATAACTTGAAAAAGTGTAAGCCTATCTGTTGCTTACATATCTATATTGTATCTCTATCACACATATGAGAAAGAAAACTCTGGAAGGGTATGTAGCATGTCAGAAAATGGAGCTCTCTACCTGAATGCCTGGCAGTGTCAGAATGTTGTGTTGAACAGAACAGTGAAGGGAGATGATTGATCACTGCAGTTCAGACATGTAGATAATTGGTTGTAGGGCCCAATTAACAAGTGACCCTGAAGCCAACCTTGTCATCACATCTTCCTTAAGTGCTTATCTTTTTTATTTGGTTATTTATTTTTATTTCCATCTCTTCCTTTCAGTCACTTAAAAACTTTCTTCCTCAAGAGGTCATCAGGTCTGAGAAAAGCTGCCTTTTTACCTGCAGCCAGTTATGTAAGGTACTCCTTGATGGCTGTACATTGACAATGCATTTTTTTCTGCTGTTTTGCTCAGATGACAGTGCCTCTGCTGCAAGCAGTATGGAGGTAACAGATCGCATTGCCTCTCTGGAGCAGCGTGTCCAGATGCAGGAAGATGACATCCAGCTGCTCAAATCTGCCCTTGCTGATGTGGTCCGACGCTTGAATATTACAGAGGAACAGCAGGCCATGCAGAACAAGAAAGGACCTACCAAAGGTTTGCATTTCAAATAGATATAAATAGGGAGTGCAACTCAGTGAGTGTTCTGTGGGTATTAAAATAGGTTATTCTTTACATCTTGAAATACTCAAAATCAACAAACCAAACTCTAAATAAAATACATTTGGAATTTAACCTGTTAAAGAGGACGCATAAAAATCCAAATGGTTACATCTGTGGTCTTCTACAGTTTACATGAACCAGCAAAGCATTTACATGTTCTTAGTGTTTAATCCACAATCTACACTTAACCATTACTGCCACTTCTTTACTTTTGATCAAGATTAGTTTATGAACTCTTTAGGGAGTGCATTGTTTTCTGTGAGTGAAACTCCTAATACGGTGGGGATTTTTTAATCAGAAAAATGAATTAAACTTAAGTGAAATAGGATTAAAATTTAATGGAAAATGTCTTAAGTGTCATTGGATGATGCAGACATAAGACAGCTCTAAGCCAGCACAGCGGTGACACGACTGAGGAGATGGTGCAACACCAAATGCTCAGCTGTGGAGGAAAGGTAGAGCTGTGATTGTTGCCTGACCATGTTCCAGAGCAGATATTCCAGAGCCAGCAAGGTACCAGGTGTGACAGGATGTTGTGCTGTGTCACATATGCCACAGTGTGCTCTCTCATGGTTCCTGCTCTGCAGGAACAGGTTTGTCTGTGCACAGATCAGAAAAGCTGGACTTCAACATCCAGCGCTTCGCAGTTATAAAGGTTGGCTAAACCCCAACCAGTGTGATTTACTATAGCCTGTGAGGCCACAAAGGCCTGGGAGACTGCCTGTGTTCAGCATAGCAGAAATGCACAAGGTATTTTTGAGAGGTCTTAGGAGTAAGAACAGTAGAAAGTATGTATGGCTGACTTCACAGGCTCTCTGTTGTCTTAAGTTAAGAAGTTGTTTATATTTCTGATATATTAATATCAGACAAAACCTTAATTTGCATCAAAAGTATGTTATGCAATTATGGATTAGTACTTTTCTCAGCTGGAAGTTAGGACTTCCTTTCATCTCAGTTATGTATTTGTGACTTTGCAACAGTAAAATTTCAAATTCAGTTTTGGCATTCATTTAACAGAACCAGGTAAGGAACCACTTAATTAATTTGCTGAACTGAGATGTCATGTTTGTCACAAAGTTTTGTGTCAGGAGATGAGGCAAGGTGAAAGGGACATAATTACGGAGCCAAATTATTAGTTGGTTGCGTATCATGCAAGTTGTCAGACAGAATATGCAGTAAATATCTGTTATCTTGTTTTTGTGTTCTCTTCCCTTTCTGTTGTAATCTTCTCATTTTGTCTTTTATTGAAAAAAATTAAATATCAGATAAGTTAGATGTTACTAAAGATAGCCTCCACTGTGATAAAATGTTCCATCAAATCTGGTTGTACAAGGGATTAAGAGGGTTCGTGTTGCCTGTAAAATAGATATTATCTGATGTGTGGAGGCAATAAAGCCTGGTAATTATTACCGAGTTGTAACCAAATCTGTTCTTCTTGCCCGCTGGCTTTACTTAGCAAAATACAGACCAGATTTTCATGGATTCTCTGAGCAGAGATGAACTCTAAATCAGGAGAGGCTTTCTTGGTCATGGCAGATCATTAGAGCCATAGTTCAATGTAGATTGAAGGAAAGCTGCTGTAAGCCTTTCCCTCTGCCTTCTATGGCTGGTTTTGTGGATCTTTTGTTTGTTTGTGGGATTTTTTTAAAAAAATGTATGTATGACATGACTGCTTCTTACCATGTGTGTGTAATTACAGTGTAAGAAGTTTTGCTGTAATGATGCAAATGGAGGACTACAAATGTTAATTGCTATTCCATGCAAATTACCAAAATAAGTCCTGGTACTTGCCAATAAAACCCACCTAATGTCTGGAAATAATTACTATTGCGACAGTTTATGTAAAGAACTTTAATTTTTCTGTACATCAGTTGTATCAGTGTAGTCAACCTTATTAAACATGAATTATAAACATGAAAGAGAATCTGAAGTATTCGGATCACTTGTTTCTGCCACCTGTTTTGTCAAATATGATACATTTTACATGATGGCTTATCTTTCCTATAGTAGGCACAACTACTTTATAACAAATTATATACAATTACTTAGCAGAAGTATTTTAGTTTGGCATAGCATTACAGAGACTCCCGATGGAGATAGTTAGGAGAGGGGCTTGCTTAGACAAGGGAGGAGCTGGAGTGGTGGCTTCTCATGCTTTACCACTTGGGCTGCATGGACTGGATCTGTTTACTTTACCTTTATCATTTAATGACTAATTCCAGATTTGGAATTTTAAAAATAAGTTCTCAGAATGTCACAGAATTCTTGTCCATGCAAACTGGGGTTGGAAGCATACTGTCTGCTGCTGTTTTCATTTGATCCATAGATGAAGTAGATCAGGATTAAAAGCGTGTGTGTTTGGGGACGTCCGTGCCTTTAGAAAAACGGTATCCCCAGTGTATTGTTCCAAGTCTTGTTTTTCTAAGTACTTCAGATTTAAACTTGATTTAAAGATTTCAACTTTCAGACTTTCAAATCTATAATGGAAAAATGTTGAGCTTGTTGTCAGTCCTTGTGTGTATTCTTGTTCCAGACTTGAGCTAAGCAGCTTAAAAGCAGTGTGCATCATGGAAAGGGAGTGGCTTATCTTGTCCATTTGTGAAGCTCCTTCACTAATGGTGTATTGAGTTTTTGTTTAGGTTTTTATTTTTATTTTTTCCCCCTTCCTTATTTAATTCAACTACTTGGTGGAGTTCAGTATGGCTTCCTGCCTTTGTTTTACCTGTGTTTGTTGTTCTTTCCTTTTGCAATTACTGGTTTGTTTGTAAACTTAACAGCCCTATTAATCCGTAGATCAGAGTATGATTAAAAAAGCTGCTGCTGAGGCTGATAAACTTGTCAGTCCTGCTACCACAGGTAAGATCTTGAAGCACCAGAACTTCAAAATAAGCACTACTGACAAAGCAATCATAACAATGTGTTTGAGTTACTGACTTCTAACAACGGTGGCATGTTTGGGGTTGTGTGACTTGGATCCCAGTTACCACTGGTGTGAACTAGGTGTCATAAATAAAACTAAATAGCTCCAGAGTAAACAGAGGATTAATTGAATAATGCATAGTTTTTCTGTGTGCTATGTGAGAGTTTCATGGGTGTTGCTTTGTACACTAGATGACCTCTAGTTCAAGGAGTGTGGATTGTGGGTTGGTGCTGGATTTGAAGTGAACTCTTTGTTAAAGATTGCAGGGTTTATTCCTGGCTGCTGCTAGTTTCAACTTCATAAGGTTAGGAGAGTAAGCACACTCCAGCTGGTTCACTCCAGCTACTTTTTAATAGACCTTTTTTTTAATATAACTATAAAGAAGGAAAATATTTTAATCATTTATTTATGTAACTTTAATTGCTCTTCTAATTTGTCATCTCCAAGCCTCATTAAAGTTTTGTGAGCTACAGAAAGTTTGCCAGGAAACAAGTCCACAGCTGCTCAACTGTAGCTACCTGTGATTCTGTAGTATGCAGTGGATTCAGTTTTATACATACAGATTAATTATGGCAGTGCAGCAATTAGTCAGGAGACAAGCAGCAGAGCATCCAGCACAAAACTTTAAAAAGAATTTAACTTGGAAAAATGAATACTGTAGAAGTAAGTGGAATTATGATATCTGAATCCCTTAATAAAAAAAATAATTAGAGGCATGAGAAGCCAAGTTAATTTTAGACAGAATTAATCTGTTAAAATAGATCATGAAAGCCAGGGCTGGAAGGCATCCTCAGTCAGCATGGGGGAAATGTTATTCTTTTTTTTATGTTGACTTGTTTTCCTTCACTCTTCTAAGCCAAATGAACCTCATTCCTTTGGTATTTCCATATAAGTTGTTTTCTGAATTTCTCTCCTCTGAACAACTAAATAATGAATACGTAATAAGTAAGTTTCAAGAGACAGTTTGTCTTGAAAGTTGCATTCCCTCTTAGATCGTATTTACTGACCTAATCTTCTCAAGGCACAGGTTTTCACATCTATCTTCTTTTGTTCAATATATAAAAACTTCAGGTGAACAAGTCAATAAATATTTGCTGTCAGTGCTATAATAAGATGTTATATTATAACCTAGGACTATATACAATTGGTGCTGTTTCAGTTTAGCATCTTAGATCTTTAGATCCTTGGCACTCTTTTTTTTTTAAGAACATTTTATAGGTATTTTCTGTGCCATCCTCTCCAAGTTAAGTGAGATTTTATCTTATGTTCCTAAAGTGACTTGTGACTGCTGCCTTCTCTCAGTTGATGTTTGAACCCAGAGGCTTCTGGCATCTTTACAAAGCAGGCTGATAATACAAAGTCCTGTCAAATTTCAAGTGACTCAAGCCTTTTTTCCCTGTTGTAGAGAGAGTACTAGTCATGTTTGTGTCTGTGTTTCGAGGCTATGATCCACAGTAGTTTTCATGTTTGTACTCACTGCTTGCAGTTTTAAACACTGTTTTGTAACTAACTTTTCCTTGAATGGAACTTTTCTGTTATTCTGATATTAATTACAGCTATGACACGTATATCTTTTTTAGCCAACACTTGATCAGAAAAACGTAGGTAGATAATGCTGTCTTATTAACTCCACTGTTCTGCTGATTTCAATTTCTTTTTCTGGATAAAGGGTACAATTCCTTTCTGTCAAACATAAGCCCACATTCTTTGAAAGAACACCTTTTTTGGGGGAATAAGGGATTTCTTAATAGATAATTTGCTCATGGAAAACCTCCTGAGGAGGGAAGAGCAGGAGTTTCTAGGATGACAACTTGCCTTCATTTCTAGTACACCTGGACACTGTCCAGGCTTTTGCTCTTTGGAGAGAGCAGGATTGGTTTTGGTGGCAACAACTGCTTTTGTGCTTAGCAATAAGCTCCTTGATCTAGGACAGAATTTTACAGATGAGAGAGGTTACAGAATTGTGTGCTTAAGCCATATGCTATGATTGACTTGATAAGATTGTGGTGATGATCATGATGATGATGATTATTAAATAATTAATAATAATAAATTCCTAATTGTTAAAACCCTCATCTGTGCTGAATTTGGCAATAGGGAAGGAAAAAAGGCACTCTACATAGGTAATTTAAAATATTCTGATGTAGTTTGCTGGGGGCGGGGGGGAAACTAGAAAAGCAAACGAAAACAATGATTTTGTCTAATGCTTGTTTTACAGCAAGACCACTGGTACAAACCCTGCCTTTAAGGACTACAGTTAATAATGGAACTGTTTTACCAAAGAAACCAAGTAGCTCTTTACCTTCTCCATCAGGAACCAGAAAGGAGACTGTACCACCAGCAGCAAAAAGGTAGGCATCTATGAGAAACCTTATAACTACAGAGTTGAAAACATGGTATAGCTCCTCTTTTAACTCCTAGATATGTAGGGTTTTTTTACTTGCAAAGCAGCAGTCTAAATATTTGGTTCAGAAAGAAAAGGAGATGGATTTCATTCTAAGAGGGTTTAAATTTATTCATTCTAATTACAACTGAGGTTTTTACCATGAGTATTGAAAGAATGCACAATGCTTGGTCTTACTGGTTTGTGTTGTTTTCTTGCTAGTAGAGTCTAGCATAAAGAAAATAAAGCATTCCTACTGTGCTGTTGCCCAACATGATGTGAAAAATAGTGCAAGAATTCTTTTAGTAGCAGAGAAACTGGACTATCATTACAAATCAGTGTTACCTTTGGTGGTTTTCTCTCACTAAGAAAATTATCATGGAAACTGCGTGTTTCTTCCTCCCCATAGAAGCATCTTGGGGAGGAAGAAAATTCTATGCCTAGCACATATTTATGCAAATGAAGACATCCATCTTTAGATATCTTGCCATTAGCATGTATTTAAGTCCTTTTAAAAACTACTACCCTGTCTCAATTTGCTTTGTGTGTAGTTGTTTTTAAGTAGGCTAAATGTTTTATACATCTAGGTTATAAGGAACGGAATGAATGGCGTGAAGCAAGTTCAGGTTATATGGGCAGTTATTGTGGTGCTAATCTGCTGCAGGGTTTGTCTGTAAAGGATAATAGGGTGAGGTTTGGGGGGTTTTTTTTGTACATTTCTTTTGTGTGACATCCTCATCTTTTTGTAGTGATGACGCTGTCAGCTCTGAGGAGGGCAGGTTGTAGAGATGAGAGCATTAACTTCTTAAGATCTGAGGTCTCTCTTGTAAAGAGAATTTTTCCTTAAAGGGGAGATTGTGGCTAAGGATATGCAACTCTTTGTTACTGTGTTGAAGAGGACTGATTTTCAGGAAACTCCAGGTTTTGTTATTGTAGAGAAGAGAGAAGCTATCCCGTGTACAATTAAAGTTGGAAAATACCATATTTGTATTGTCGCAGAAATGAACTCCTGTGAACTCTTATGGAGCTCACTGCAGCTGTAGGTTTTGGCAGGTTGACCTGAACAGGCCCTTAAGATAAGAGCAGGAAAGCAAATACTGTCAAAATTGTTCCTTTGTCAGAATTATATTAACAGAAATTTGAAAATGGGTGAAAGAACTTTCCTTTTAGAGAAGAAAATTTAAAAGTGTTTAAAAGATGTGTTTAAAAAGGAGTACTATTTTGTAAATGCTGAATTTTAAAACATATTTTTTCCTATACAGAGTATTTTTTCTTAATAATTCTTGTAATTTCCTTCTCCCTAATTAAGTTTCAGGAGTAATTATAAAACACATGGGAGCACCAGCATTGGCAGACTTCACCTGTGTGCAGAGGGTGTGATTGCTGAGTCTCTATGCTCTGTCTCTAAGGTTCAGTATAGGACTTTCTGCCCCAAAGTAAGTTGGGTGAAGTGCAGAGCAGGATCATACTTGTGCTCTCTCTATTCTGGGAATCCTTTACGTAATTCAAGTGGTCCATCTGGTATTACCTGTAGCCTGTAGGCATTATCCTAGCTTAGGATCCCTGTGGATAAGGGACACCGTGCAGCCCTTCCGCCTAACGCACGTGCAGTCTGGATACCTGGAGTGCAAGTGGGAGAGTCCTTATAGAGCATCATTAGGGAGTATTTTTAGACTGTCTTGATTCCTGTATGAGAAATTCTTCCACAGGGTAAATATTTAGTGTCCTTTTATTATGCTTTTCCCTTCTCTTTGCTAAAGAAGCTAGACTGAAGTTGCTTTAAATATGCGGCATGAAAATACATATTCAGTTTTGGAAAAGTAAAAATACACTTGGGCAGTTTTGCTGAACTAGGTGGACACTTATTAAGAGTATTTAGGAGAGCAGGGTTACTCCACATCCTGAAAAAAGGCAATTGTAAATTCAGGTGTTGAGGAATTACTGTTCCCTTCAAACGCTTTAAAGTTCTATGTTGATTGTCTTTAATATGCAGATGTTGTTCTTTAAAGTTACTTTTATAGAATTATATTAAAACATATTTCTAGGCCTTGCCTATAAATATATTTCAAGAGGAAGAGAGTGGAATGGTAAGGAATTTCTGTACAAAACTTCATTTTGGTAAATTATTCTCTAGTCATTTGATAATGAACCTTAAAATAACTGATGGGATTTCATGGATTTACAGTATATGGTGTTCAGTATATTCAGTATTCAAAGATGATACAGTAAGTGTTCCAAATAGCTTTCTTGTAAACAGTCAAGTAGACTAATTCATTATGCATCCATTAGGATGAATTCATTCACATATTTATACTGGACCCTTCTTCCTTCAGAAACTGTATCTGTTTATGCATAAAACAGTAATGGAAACACATTAGCAATATCAAATAGTGTCCTTTTATAAGGAGTAGGACTTGTTTATTTGTGTTAGGAGCTTCTCTCAGTGTTGCATAGTTTATAGATGGTGTGAAATTTTGAATTATTTTTTTCAGTTCTGAAGTCTGCTAAGCAGTGCTCTTTTCTTATATAGTGATCTCAGAACTACAGCTAAATTGTAGTGTAGGTATTCCTTAGTCCAAAATATGGTCATGTGGCACAGCAGCTCTAAATAGTGTGAAGAGTTTATAGATGTTTTAAAACCTAGTTTCTGCTTGGATGCTTTTAGTAGTTTTCCTATACTACATAAGTGCAGAACTGAAAATTTAGAAATTTTTCAAAATATGAAAAAAGATAAAATTTGAAAAGTAAAAGAAAAGGTAAAAACAATAGTAAGAAAGGAAATATTTATTTTTTTGCTGAGACATCTTCTAAACTGTTGGTCTGTCATTGGGATTGACAAATATCTGCTGGGATTACTGTAGTAAAAAATACCCTCTTCCATTTTTTTCTTTCCTGTGACCTTATTTTCAAACGAAAATCCAGGTGAATGGGGTCTTTCATACATGTTTTACTGAACTGCTATATGAAAAGTGGGCTTACAATCAAATAATTTCTGATTCCTCTGTTCTCTGATACTTTTACAATTTAGGTTGAGTGTATGATGTCCAATTGAAATGACATCAGTCTGTGTCTTGAAACAGTATGTAAATCTGTGTATGTAAATCTATGCAAATAGTCAGCGTGGGTACTAAGTGTGCCTCCATACATTCCACTGCTTAGAAATGGATGTATTTACTGGTATGTCTGCAGACACGATCTCATTTCATACAATAGCTGTATTAAATGTGTTGGTTAACTTATTTGAACCCACCGGTTGGTATATGGCTTATCTGCCTTGCTGGATTACCAAGGAGATGTGGTTCAGAGTTCAGTACATTTTCTGATTTCCCATTTAATATTTGAAATGGAAATGACGACTTCTGGCAGGAATGTAAAATTGGAGGCAATAAAAAAGGCTCCAGGCTGAAAGGGTGGAACTAGCAGGCTTTTATTTGAGTTGAGCCACATATTCTCTCAATGACCTTATGCAAATCATTTAACCTCTATGTATATTGCTTTTCCATATGTAAAACGTGTATCTCTGGATATCAGTAGGTTGTTAGAGGGTCTAATGTGATAATTAGATCTAGATCTTAAAAAGTGTTAAGTAACCTCAACTGACTCTGACTTCAATTAGAATTCAGGGCACCAAGCCCCCTTCAGCATTCAGATCTCATATAGTCAATACCCAATTATCCAAGTTAAGGAAGGAATGAAATAACCTGGATAGAGCAAAAGCACAAATCCAGATCATAGATCAATTGGATCATAAAAGTATATAGTGCTAATACACTGCAAGATGGAAAGTCTGGTGGTCCTAGGACCAAAAATTCTGGTTGAGCACCAAAGGCACTGCTGCACTCAGGAGCTGGGTGCCGTGTGAACACAGCTGGGCAGCTCCAGCTGCAAGCCAGCTAATAAAGAGCTGAAGTGATTTTAAGATGGGCTGAACAATCACCTGACACAGATACACAATCAAGAATTGTCTGGCTTTGTAAGGTGTTTCCATGTTATCTTCACAAAAAACCTTTGATCAGAGGATTTGATTTTAATTTTAATATATTTACTAATTTTATGATGTAGAAGTGTATAGACTATTTTGAGTACCAGCTTTCTGAATGCTGCCATAGCTTTATCCTGAATTTGGAGCTTAGAAAAATTATTTGAAACTTTCATTCTGAATAAGTTTAGCATATCATGAGCAGAACTTTCCCTTCTTTCTGCACTCTTCCTTTTGCATGTAATGTGGCTTGAAGTTTGCTGCTTAAGACTAAAGTTGCCTTTGAAATTTGGCCAGCACATAGTAGTAATGTTTTGTGTTCCCTATTAAAATCTAGGGTTCTGTGACTCGTTTAGGATAGCTTTGTTTCCAAGAGTTGAGGGGGAAAAAGGAAAAAAAAAATTAAGGAAGGAGAATGCAGACAGTACCTTTCCCAGTAGGGATGCTGCTGCAGGCTTCAGGCTAGCACATACTTTGCCTTTCAAAAGAAGACAATCAGTCATTCTTTCTCCCCCAGCAGATTGAAAAGTATTACAATGGTGCAGAACTCTGACAATGGAGATCAAAAGGAAGAAGCAGGAACAAAGAAAACATAAAGAGCTTTGTTTGTAGGGAGAATAAAATACTTTAATGTGATAAATTCCTGTTCTTCTAAACTCTAAACACATGGCCCCTAGGAAATTGTTCAGTCGCCTGGAATTAATGTTTGCTTTCTGTTCTGGGGGCAGTGATGGTTTGTAACTGGCACACACACAAACTCTTTATCAAACCTGCAATTAAGTGTTCTATTTAACACTTGACTCTCAAAGAAAATGTTCTAAAATAATCAGAATATAAATTAAAAAAGAAATTCCTCTCCATTGAACTTTGGGTGGCAAAACTATTATACCACTTCACAGTATCTCTAACAATTAAAGTTATTAGAGCATTTTGCTCAAAGGCGTAATGAAAATTAAAGTCATATGTTATTCCTGAATTTATTCTAATTGATTTAAATCAGGGTCAGAATGAGTGCTAGACAAGTTGCAAAGTATTAATATCATCAGTTACTGTTTTAAGAGCATTGTGCGCTGTTTTTTAATTTCTTTTATTAAAAAGCTTTTATATTTCCCAAATAATTTTGGTTATTAGGTATATACTTTTTAATTTTGGCCAGATTTATTCATCACAATTCAGTAATGCAGCCACCTGAAACATTCATGCTATGCAGTGTATATACACACATATATGAGGATTTATTTTCTTGTCTTTATTGTTGCTTTTTTAATGGTCTTTGTCTTCTAGCTGGATCATCTGTCTTGTTTCTTCTGATAGCCTCTTTGATTTTTACTTTATTTTAATTTTGAGTCGCTTTACAAATGGTCAGTCTATTGGGGCACTGCTGAGATTTTGTCATTCAAAGATACATTGGTGTTCTGAAATGTATGGTTTGAAATGATCAAACGTCTGAGTCAATAAGCACTGTGTTGTTTACTCTTGCACGTGACTTCATATCTTGAAAGCATGCAATTATGTCTTTTAATGTAAGTCTTGTAAATGTCTTGTTTCCACATTTTATTGTTGCATTCACTTTTTATTCTGCTTTGTTTACGCACCTCTCAACCTGGATTAAGCAGGTCTGTGAATCTTCTCAATGCATGCAAACTGAAAAAACCTGCTCTAAGGTGAGGGATCCTTAATAGCTTTGTAGTGTTGAAATTCAGTGGTTTTTCCTTTCCATTTCTTTTCAACACATAGAAAGTGGGTGTTTTAGTACAAACATTAACATTGCCATTTTTAACATTTTCATGAGTACATGTTTAAAACTTTGTCATCATTGATAAATGCATTGCAAAATTTAGATAGTAATAATTTCAATTATAGTATCTGCATTATCTCATACTAATGTAATTTTTATTATAGGGGTGTTAGACCACGTTGCTGTCTTAAGTTAAAAATCAGGTTACTGAATGTTATCTTTTAAAATAATTGAAAATGCTGTCCTTTCATATCACTGATGTGGAATTAAAATTCTGGAATCCAGTTATACTCTTACAAACCTGTAAGTTAAATGAATACTTTCTGTAATTTTAAATTCCTCCTCAGGTGGCAGTGTATCTACTGTAGCCATGGATATAATCACTGGTGTTTAACACTATAGCTGCCAAATGTGTATATGCCAAAATTGAGTTAAAATAATGGAATTATAATCCTCTTTTCCAACCACCTGCTAATACTTCTCACTTGGCTTTTGTTGTTGTTGAAAGTTTAAAATAAAATTTGTCAGAAGATGGCATTACTAATCAGTTTAAGCAGTAACAGACATAAGCCAGAAGGGTTTAAAAGAATTCTGTCCTTGTGTAAAAGTAGTTTTTATACTGATATGAGACTTCATTATTCAGAAAGAAGATAGAATTACACTTTTATGTTTTAAGTCCCACCCTTTCATTTTTTTATCCACTAGTTCATCTTCTAAATGTTGATAGCTATAAAAATAAAACCCCAGGCAACATTAAAATTATTTTCAAATTGCTTCTGTAACTTACATTTTTTCTAAGATTAATATAATTTGATAATTTCCTTAATTTAATTTCAGTGTAGGCTGCTGTTGACGCCTCTCTTGCTTAACCAGAAAAATATGCGTCAACATCAGCCTCCACTGAAATTTCCTTAACCAGGAAAAGATGCCAAAATAAAGGTTTGATCCTGCAAAATCACATGGAGAGGATGAGGATGTTTTTGAAATTGGTGTATATAATAGTGGAAGGACTCATGCTAATAAAGCTATTTTATGCGGAGTAGACATTTTCAGTACCAAGGCTTTATTTTTTTTAAACTGGAGTAGTATTAAATTGGATGATGTTATGAGATGCAAGAGAACAATTAAATGTTAACAGTATATTCTTTAATTTACTAGCAAAGGTTTTTTCATGCATTTGACATTGAGATGACTTGGATAATGTTAGGTTAGTGTAGGAGACACATTTCTAAAATGAAGACAGAAGTACATTCTTGTTGCTGTCTTTTCCCCTGCCCTATGAATGTGTTTTGTTCTGTGCCTGTGTGTAATTATGCATTCTGCTTGCTCTCTAACATCGCTTTCTTTGCAGAAAGAGTTTTTTTTAATTTCAGCTTAATCATTTGAAGCTTGTTTTTATTACAAGAATGCAGCACTGAACATCTGTCCTACCATCACATGTTCCAGCAGGTTTTTCTGTCAGACTACTTGAGATGCATCTTAACATGCATCAGCTCTGCAGATCTGCCCCTGCATGGGGGCTACCTTCTTTTCTGAAGGGTGATTGCTTTGCAGAAAGACCCTGGTTTGGGTGTTCCTATGGTTTCCGTAGCTGAGCCTCAGCTAAGGAGTTGAAACATTCCCCTCCTTGCTGGTAAAAATACGTGGTGGAGCAGGAATAAATATATTTTTAAAAAACCCCAAATGGTGAAGTATATCAACAGTAGTGTACAGCTGGTAAGCTGAGCATTTTTTGACCAGACAGAAAAGTCTATCTTGCTTCCTGTAGTTATGAAGAGCCAGCTTACACCAAACATAAAGTGGGACAGAACCAGAGGAGCTGACTGAGATAACAGAGTAGGGATAGTTGTTAGAGGCTGATGGGGAGGTTTCGAGTAGTCTTCAAGGATGCTTGAGATGAGCATTCTGGTAAGTGGAGCATTCCTGGGGGTGTACAGGGGTCAAGGAGGTGGTGGCTGGGAATGATAAAAGGTGTGATAGAATGAGACTGGGCCTTAGAGGAGCAAGAACAGAAAAAACTGAAGTTTTCACAATGGTTGAGATTTGGGTAGAGAGATGTGAGCTTGAAAGCAATCATTGGTCTCCATGGCTTCTGGGGTGAGAGAACTGCTGAAGGTGGTTATTTAGTATGGGAATGTTATGGGTAAAGGGTACATTTTCATTCTGCTTTTTGAAGGGAGGAAACAGCACAGGACTGGAGTGGAGGGAAATGAGACCCTGACCCTGAGTCCTGTGGTTCAGCTGCTGCAGGTGATTTCTACCTCAGCCTGGGCACTGCTGCCTGAGCGTCTTTGCTGCCAAGGGAGTGCAGCAAAGTGAAAAGAGTCACCCACACTGGGGCATCACCTTTAACTGCTCCCTGTCCTGCTAGGAAGCACTGCTTTAGGGGGAAGTGCTTTGGACTGAGGAATAACCACAATAATTTGTCGCCTATTAGATGTAAGCTCTGAGTGAGCATCTCTTAATTTACTAAGTAACACTGCTTGTGTTTTGGCCCACTTTTTTCCATCAGAGAGAGCTGGATGTCTAAAGGGTGCTGCAGAATCTCACAAGAGCTCCCTGATAGCTATCTTGGCAGGAAGGATGGTTGAAGAGTGAGAGGGTAAGGCAAGCTTTAAGCCGTTGAGAAATCCCCTGTCAGGAGATGTGGGGAATCTAATCTATTCATACATGTAAGTAGGAAACATAACTTTTTGACAAGCTAACCAAAAAATGCAGGCTAGCTCACCATTAATTGCAGTCTGGAGTATGTTAAAACTAGCTTTGAACTAGAGAATAATTGATACTAAATGAAGACCCAAAGTTAGCTTGCTTGTGTTCAAATTTTGACCTACTTCTGGCATTCTCTGTATGGCTGGAGATGTCAGGTAATATACTTTCTCTTCAAATTTTTCACTTCTTGTTAAAAGAATCCAAAAGTTCAGAAGTGTGAAGTGGTAGTCAGAGATTTGAAATGGGACCTGGAAAAATAGATATTGCAGCTTATTTTATTAAATTGGTTTAGCCTATCTTCTAATTTATGATACAGGATAGAGCAGTGTGTTTGTTTCTGTTGCACCAAGTACTCAGCAAAACTCTTATGCAGGCTCTTTAACAAATGAAGCTACATTTAAAAACAAAGTTGTAGTTATTTTTTAGAGTCAACAATCTACTTGATACATTTCTCAAAAATATTTATCATAGACATACATACTTTTATAAGTGCCACTGTAAAACTTGCTCCTTTTTTTATTAGCACGATTAAGAGAACCAGTTCAGCTGAGCGTGTGTCCCCAGGAGGTCGGAGGGAAAGCTATGGAGATTCCAAAGGGAGTCGCAACCGCACTGGTTCCACCAGCAGTTCATCTAGTGGTAAAAAGAACAGTGAAAGGTAATGTTACCTAAAACCTATCTCCTTTCTCTACCTACTGCTCTAATAATGAAGTTAGTTTCTTTAGTGAACTTAGTTTTTCCTGTTTAGCAAATATTGGGAGCTATCTTTTTTTACAAAGCTCCAACTGTTGGACAAAAATATATTTTAAAACATTTCAAGTAAAACAGGTTTTCATATTTAGATTAAATTTTTTTGTCTTATTTCTAAACCATAAACAGTATGTGAACCTAGAGTCTTCCAGGAAAGTTAGTGAATATTAAACATGCCTTTTCCAGTATCTTAGTAGTTTCCTTTGGTCTTCATATTCCTGACATGTACTTCTTCAAGTTCCTTGTTGTGGTGCATTGACCCCACCCGGCATCTAAGCACCACACAGCCACTCACTCCTTCTCCTCCAGTGGGATCAGGGAAGAGAATAGGAAAAGCAAAAGTGAGAAAACTTGTAAGTCAAGATAAAGGTAGTTTGAAAAGTGAAGGAAAGAGGAAGAAGACACAAAACAATTGCTGGAAAGCAATCACTCAGCACACCCCACACGTAGCCTGATGCCCAGCCAGTCTCTGAGCCGTGACTGCTTCATCTGAGGACCAGATTAAAGGTAAATCAAGAGAGAGGCTTGCATGTAAGTGCTATCCAAAGAAGCAAAATAAAGTGATACCTTTCTCTGTAAATCTCTGAGGATGCTTCTTTATACTGCTGGCAGTGCAAAAAAAAGAGAATCTCTTATGCAAGGGTTTCAGACCTATGAAGGCCTTGAACAAATAGCTGTTCCACTGAGGTTTGTCAGTGTTGTCAGTGTAGGTCAAATGGTTCTTTCCTGCATTTCCTAGACAGATTTTAGTCTTGACTGTATCACTTGACCTGTTCTGTTGCAGTTTCCTGTGCAAGAAGTGATGTTTATGATACTGTTACACTGTCTCACAGATGATGTGACCATAAAAACATGTTGTTAATGAAGATCACGTAATAACCCAATTTACTTGCCATTACAGGAGTCATTGGGCAGCTTGTGATCCAATGGTGTGGCACAAAACGTTCCTCCCTCTAAGTCCCTTCAACATCTTTGCTTGATGTAATGAGTGACTGAGCTGGTTTTGACCTAATTGGCAGCCCAAATATAGGGGATTACATTATTAATAGCTTCTTTTCTGGCTTACGTTTTCAGTTATGAAGCAAGATTGCAAGTGTGCAAACTTATTGAAAGTAATTCTAACTTATGGGTTAAGATAAAAGGGCAGACTAGTAAGGATGACACTTTGTGGCTGTTTGTTACAGGCTGCCTGAGCAGGAGGAAGTGTATGGGGCCTTTTATAGGCAGCTTTGAAGCAGCCTCAAAGTCACAAGCACTGGTTCTGGTGAGGGATTTTAACCACCTTGACATCTGCTGGAGAAGCAACACAGCAAAGCACAAACAGTCCAGGAGGTTCCTGGAAAGATTGGTCCCTTCCAACCTTACACGTTCTGTAACTTTCTGAAAGGCTTAGCAAATTATGGAAATAATGAAAAAAAATGAGAATACTGTCAGAAAAAAGATTATAATATTGTAACCAAGGAAGAGGTAATAATTACACAAACTAAAAATGTAGCCAGTCTAAACGCCTTCTTGGCATTGTGCATCTATGCATGTGAATGAAGTTTTGAGATGCTGACAGAATTCCATGGGACTGGGCCTTCTGGTTCTTATATAAATTTGATTTTATTTCAGCATCTGAAAATTTTTTTCCCCTGAGTTTTTTATGTAACATAATTACAAACAACACATAATAAATATATGTAGGTTTGGTTTTGTTTCTAAGACTTGTGTACTTCAAAATGTCTAAAAGACTGAAATATAACTGAAAAACAAAATAACTGTAGCAATACATAATATCCATAAATAAATGTTACTTTTGAGAGGAAAATCAGACTTTTATTAGATTACTTAGCAGCCATGTCTCTTTCTGCATGTGCAGACTTGGACAAATTTTTTTCTAAACGTCTCAGCCCCTCATAACACAGAGAATGTCTACCTGATACATCTGAACCAGCAAACCAAAAATCAACACTCTTGGGGACAAGTGACCCTGAAAGTTTCAAAAGGCAAAACTAAGCAAAAAAGTAATGGCCAGTGAAGGCATTGCTAAGAAAACAGCTTGTTCTTAATTTAAGCAGCAGATTCTGTGAAGTGTTGCAATAGTGCATAACTTCATGCAGGTGCTTTGCCTCAGTGAAGTCATTAACATCGAGTTCCTGTTTTCTGTATTGTTCTCTTGGAGTGGTTGGATTTTTTCTAAGGCTTTACTTTTTATTTTGCATCTATGTGTAACTTCCTACTCTATTGCACATATCAAATTATAGCAACACCCCTTATGCTGTGGCCTCCTTGATTTAAAAAAAACCCCTATCTTCTACAAACAGAACAAATTTCTATAATTAGATGGTTAAACTTTTTTCTGGAATATGAACAAGCATATTTCACCTACCAGAGGTGAATCTCGGTTCCTGGAAAATTTACTGTAGCAATTTACTGTAGTTTTTTGAAAAAGTGTTAAACATATGATCCTTCCATGCCCTTGCTCTGTGTATTTTATTTCATATAAAAAATTTCATTAGATCAAGTATCCAAAAAGTAAATTCAGTCTGTGTTATACAATGGAAGATCTACCGTCAAAATCTAAATATGCTTGCAAAGACTGTTTTATGGATATATCCCTGATCCTGCTACCTGCCTAAGGTGACAATTGTCTGAAATTAGTTATATGCTAAAGCTACCAAAGAGATAAGGTGAGAATATTAATTAGGTTGTTCACTTAAATTAAGATAAGCTGTGACTTCTACCAGCTACACGGATGTACTGTACACTTGAAAATTTCACAATAACTGAGAAATAAAAACATTACAACAAAATAATGGTTATCTGCAAAATTGTGTTGTTTCTGCTCTAAGGTTGACCAGAATACTTCAGATGCATTTTTTTCATACTATTTTAACAGAAACTCAGTGGTTGGGTCGTTCTGCAGTTATTAGGCTGCAAAGGGTTGTGAAACAGCACTGATCAGAAATCACTGACTTGGGACTTGGGGAGGAGGTCCAGCACACAAGTGATGCAGTGCTTAAGTAAAGTACAAGTATCCCAAGGAACTAATGTCGAGCGTGTGTTAGAATGCCTTGAGCTGGTGATGTTGCTACTGCTGTGAAAACAATCACTTATGTTTAGAGAGTTTTCCCTTATCTCTATCCCATGCAGCCTGAGGCTGTTCAGCACCCCAGCTTTCATCTCTTTGAGGAGTGTGCCTATCCTGTGGAAGAGGCTGGTTAAAGACTTGCCTGGTGCTTCCTCTTGAAGCTGGGTCATCATGCAAAATACAAAGCAAGAGTCATGGGACTAGATGGCAGATGATGAGGATTCTGTTTGCTGGGGGCTAAGGCTGTCCTCTGAAAGCTAACTGTATGTGTGAAAGAGTGAGGAAAAGAGAGTGTTAACCTAGCCATCTACTCACAGTCTTTTAATTTGTATCCATGATCCCTTTGCATCCCTTCCAGCTCAAGATATTCTAAGATTGTGTTCTATGATTTTATTCTGATTCTTAGAATTAAGATGGTTCTTAGATGAAACTTAAAGCAGAATGCACAGCAAGAATCTAAAAAGACAATCATGAAATTGTTGGTTTTTGAAGTGTATAGAGTTATAGGCTGTTATGCAAAACCAGAATGCTATAGAAAGCTCTTTTAAGAGGCTTTAAGCATAAGGAGTAAGGAGATGAGCATAATCTCCCATGCTTCTATGAAGTGTCCCAACTCCCTGTGGTTATGAGCCAGGAGTAAGCCTTCCTGAGGGTTAGATAAGTAGGATGTGACTCAAGTTCATGAAAAAGGGTAGCCAGAGCTCTGAGCTGTGTGTGTGGTTAGGTTTTGTATAATTAGAAAGTACACATGATTTACTTTATTACTGTCATGAATCAGCCTTTCACATTAGCTTGATTAGCTTGAATAAGTCAGCATGGTCTGTTCAGAGCTAGGGACTCTTTTGTCTTTAATATGGCATCATGTCTGACTAGTTCTCCATCCCATGAAGTTTTTTGTTTCCTAAAAATATCTTCATTTGCAAGAGAAAACATTCATCTTGGTGTTAACAATGGCAACGCATCATGCTATTTATATAGATGACATTGGCTGTTTATGCCAGCTTGAAGCATGAATTTTGATGCATGACTAAGATGAAGGCTGATATGGAAAGTTGCTAAATTGAGAGTAGAACCAGAATTAATTTGGTTTGGTTTTATCATTTAGTAAATGTATTATTCTCAATATAACTGTCAAATCAAGGCAAAAGGAAAAATACTGTAGAATTATTTGCTACAACTTTTATTGTAGTGAAAGAAAATCTTTTATCCTTAGAAAAAAAGCTGTATGCAAAAATCCAACACAATTTTCTTTCTTTTTTTGTTTCTTTTTTTTTTTTTTTTTTGTTTCTCCTTATCTGCCCACTGCAGTCTAGGAACAGATGCAGAGATGGCATCAAGCTTTAGGAATACTTCATGCTTCAGTATTTCACCATCACAGTGATAGGGCTTTCAGTGCTTTTGGGATCACCTTAAGAAACATACAGCAGTAATTTGATATTTCAAAAGTTTTATTGGAGTGAAAAAAGAGGAACTGGGAGGAAAAAATTACTGCATAACATGGCTTTTTGTCCCTTTCGTGCTTCTTCAGAAACAACACCCTCAAGCAGAAGCAACACCCTCAAGCTTGATTTACAGGGGCAGAGGACAAAGAAAACAAATGACTGACATTTCTTGACAAAGATTCCTTCCTTTTGACCAGGATAGTACTATCCAGAGAGCTTCTCAGTTTTTCTGCCTCTTCCTTCTCAACATACTTATGTATTTTCCCTCAAGTTTTCCCAATTTTTTTTTCAAGACAAAAAGACAAACCTGGTTGTCTTCCAGGCAGCAGTGCAGTGACAAAGAGAAGGCATTTAAATCACGGTTATATGCTTGCTGTGTTTTAACAAGTACTGCCATTCACCAAGGAATAATTGGGAAGTTCCATGTTTTGTGTGAACTCTTTGGGAAAGCAGGATTCAAACTTTGGTTTGCTCCTTGAATCCAGGGAGAACAAAATTATGAAGAAAATGAACACCCACACATACAGTGAGAGAGTAGCCCCCCCCATTCCCCATTCTACATATGCAAACAGATGTTGTAGTTAAGAATATATTGCTGGCTTTTTATTACAGTTGTAGGTTGCTTTAGAGTAACAAATCTCACTGACTAGAAACCCAAAATGATGCAACTGCTCATGACCAGTTCCTGTGTTCTCCTGTAACTGCACTAACTTTGCAGAAGAAGAGAATTTGGTAGTTAGTGGAGGAAAATCTATAATTTTGAGAATGTAAGGAGAATTGTATATAAAAGTTTTAACAACTGCCATTGAAGCGCCTCAACATTTACTGGTTTTAACTGTGTTTGCCTGGTGATTTACCTTGTAAATAATTTAATTGAAAAAGTATTTTTATATGTACACACACACACAACTATATATTTTGTATTATATTTTATTTTTTATATTGAAACATTTATATACAGAATGTATGTGCAAGCTTTTTAAATAGTAATTTCTTCATTATTTTCACAGCAAACCCAAGGAACCAATGTTCAGTGCAGGTAGGAACTTTTAAAATTTTTAAGCAGATAACAACTGTGATAACATATTAGGGCTTTTTGTTTGGGTTTTCCTCCCCCCTTCACACTTCTGTGGATGCCTAGAAACTATGATTGGAAATCTAAACATGGTACTTACAGGCTTCTGGTGACGTATTTTTAACGTATAAGCTGATCAGTCTGCTCTAGTTTTTATTGACCCAAGAGGTGTATTTTACAGTTCTTTTTTGTAAGAAGACAAGAACAAAAAAGGCTATGTTTTCTTACCTCACATATATCTTCCCTTTCAAAGCAGTATTAAGGTTTTAGTAATTAAAGCAATGCAGAGTTCCAGCTATGATGCCGTCATGTTAATTTAATCATAAAAGGTAGCCCTCTATAACTGTTGAAGAATGCCCAATGCTTTATATTATAATTTGTGAAATTACAAATAAAAGGGTGTTTTGTTACTATAGTTTTGGTTTGAAAAGCACATAATTTTTTTCTACTTATGTAGTATCCCTGCTAAAAGATTTCAAAGTGAAATAGTAGAAAAAAGTGAAAGCAGAGTTTGTCCTTGTCATTAGACAGTTAAAACTTTAGAAAAATCTCAATTAAAAATATGAAGCTGAATAGTACATATAACAGTTATTTTTGTTCAGAAAAACTAAGGACAACTAAAATAAAGCTTTATTGAAACAAAATAGGGAAGGGAAAAAGCACTGTTGATTTATCAGATGTATCATATTATATTTATGCCTAATTCTGTGATGGTAACCATACATTAAGTTGAAAAAGTTGAAGATCTTTTGTTTACTGCCTTGACTGATCAGCATCCAACAAAGCTCTTAAGCCATACTTCGAGGTTTAGTGTAACTGATTTTGAAGTCAATAATACATGAAACTAAGTAAGCCCTTAAGTCTCTTGTGACAATATAATCACGGTTCATGTCCCTTCCATGGAAACTGTTGGTTTAGAAACAGAAAACTTCTGATTTGCACAGAATATACTTTCCTTGCCTAACATTTCTCCTTCCCTTACACCATGTAAGCAAAGGTGTTTGGAATATTTTTGCTTCTGATAATTTTCCCATGGGTAAAGATAAGTAATTAAACAGATGTGTCACTATACAGGTGTCCTTCTCACCTGGACAAAATTCCTACTGAATTTAATATTTTTTTTTTTTAAGAAGGTTATACTTGGTATTTTACTGAAGTATATAGTTGCAAAATGGGCTTAAGCTAGTATTTTACTGGTAGAACTAAACTGAGCCCCTAGCTGAGGAAGAGGGTTTAGAAGGTAATTCCCAACATATGGCTCAGTGTTTTGTCAAGCCCCAGGTTAGCCTGCAGCAGAATACGACTGGACAGCCCATAGAGCAGGTATTTAGTGAGTTTATTGTATTCAAACACATCTTTATCTAGCCCTTCTGTCTCTGTCTCTGTAATCACAAGGGAAGCGCCGTGTGACACACTGCAAAGGTAGGCTTCACTTCCAAAACCTCATAGCTCTCGAAGCAAAATGGTTCTGGTGGGGTAAAAGCTCAATGTGTAAACAGCTGTTCTCCAACTTGTGTGCATTTTGCAATGTTAAAACTTCTAGTTCTTTTGAATTAAACAAAACTACCGTACCATTTATTATACAGTCTACTGAATTATAACCCTCAGGTGCACTTTAATCATAATAACGGGTTATAATTTACATTCCTGTGGACTTATGCTGAAGAATTTGAATTAGAAAAAAAAATTGTTGAGAGAGCTATATGGCAACACGTGGATGTTCACTGTGTTTGAAATGGCATTCTGCACTTCCGCTGAAATGCATATAGAATTTGCCCCCTTTGTTGGCTGTTTCGCTCTTAGCCTAACATGACCATAGAAGCCTTGGTTTCTCCCTTGCTTTTTCTTACTGAGTAGGCTGTAGTTTTTCTAAATGTTGAATAAACAGACCTAGGCCTCCAACTAATTTCTCGGTGCTTTTTGCTCAATGTCATAAAGCAGAGTTACATTTGGTAAACAAATCATATTGGTTTCTAAAGCTACAGTTAAATGGTAGTGTAAATATGCACATTTTGGATACATGTTTATATCTGTGGTATAATCACAGATTTATCTGCTTTTTAAGAGATAGCTATATCCTAACAGTTTTTCCACTAATCAGCATCTTTCAGCTTTGCAATACATGTAAAATTTCGTAAAGCAAAAAATATTTGTTCTTAAGGCAAAGTCTTTTAGAAAGTGTCTACCTCTGTGTATTCTCTGTACAAATCTATACCTTCAGTCAGTGGTGGTCTCCTTTGCAGATCCTACTGGTGTTCATGTACCTTATTTTAGTTCAGTAACTTAATTTTTGCAACAAAATATCAAATTTACAAAACTGCAGATATATAAGATACATTTGTCTAAAAGTTTCACCTTTGGTCTGTCTTTGTAGTTTGATGATTGTCTGTCTTTACATCTGTTATCTTCACATTTAGAACTTCTCTGTCTTAAAAACTTAGTTAAGAAAAGTACAAAGAAAATGATGAAAATTGATTGATTGCACAGATAATATATTTGGAATAGGGAAAAAATTATTGGAATTATTAATGGAATGAATAGAATTATTGCTATTACCAAGAGTTAGAAATAAATACACAGTATGAGTTCTGTGCCCCATGCCTGACCTAGTCAGCCTAAGTTCTTCTTTATAGTTAGCAGAAAGTGACATGCACATCCATTCTGAAGGTGTAACTTATATATTTGTTATAATATACTTGGTATAGTTTACTATACTTGCTAGTATATACTTGCTATTTCCTAGTCTTGAGTGACCAGGTCAAATAGTTCCACTGTAGATGGCTAAATGCAATTTTAAGAGTCCCTTAAGCTTCAGGTGAGAAAAGCAGCTCAGTGAATTAAACTTTTCTTCGTTCCCAGTCTTTGATAAGTCAGTAGTTGTCACTGCTGAAAATCTGTTGACTTCCAGTGCACCAGCATCAGCAGTATTGGCATGTGTTTCAAGCTCATTAAATAGATGCTGCATGCGCATACAAATAGTGCTGTAATGCTTTGCTATTTAATGCTCTGCCCTCTATTTTATTTTCCAATACGAATCTATTGGAGTAGACTTTTAGAAACAACTCCAATATTCTGTCATTTTCAATAGGCATCTTGAAGTTCCAACCTTCTGTCATCATTATTTCACCATTATTATCACTTCTTTTTAGCGTTAAATTTTCTGTTGCTTTCATTTTATGTCTAAATTCTGTACATAAAGCTAGAGAGACCTAGCTGTAACTTTACTGTGACAGATCAGGTAGATCTCTTTCCCATGTGAGTTAGTCTAAAGGCAAAATACATATTTAGGTAATACAGCATAGCTGTGATGTTTATTTGTTCAACCAATAATTTTTATTGATTTAGTCAGGATTTGTAGCATATGCATTTTTCCAATTAAAATAAAGCCTTAGTTTTCAAATTAAAAAAAATAATGGTATAGTTGTAATGATACTTAACAATTCATAGCATAATTTTAACAGTCCTAAATTGTATAATTTTTTTTCATTTACATGATTTTTGTTACTTTTGCCCTTCCATTTCCTCTGTGCCCACGATTATTCTGTCTAGTAACTCTACAGATGTCACTGACTCCAAAACTGCTTGATTCGCATGAGAACAAGGCTGAACCCCTTGATCTGCCGATGGAGCAGCAAGAGCCAGCACGTTCTGAATCTGGACAAACTTCATCAGAAGTTCACAGGACACCCACTTTGGCCTTGCCACTTCCCAAAAGTCCTAGTCAGACCTTCATGGCATTTCCCAGATCTCCTAGTTTTATAAGCCCCATGAAGTCCCCAAGTCAGTACTTCCAGATCTGTTATTAATCCCTGCTTTTCTCCCCCAAAAATATTTCTTACCAGTTCAACACATTACTTTTAGTATTTTCTTCTAGAAATGTTTACTTTTGTCAGCCAATTTTTGTAGCTTCTCTCCTGTATGTCATTTTCCTTTCTTTTAATGTGCTGTCATTGTTGTCATTCCTTTTTCAATGTTTAGTAATTCTTGAAGCACATATCTTTTCTGCATGTACATCAGCATGATTCCTCTTACTAATTGTTTGTGTTTCTTATTTCGAATGTATCTCTAGCACTGTATCAAGTGTAAAGTGTATCTTTACACTGAGATGCAAAGAATGCAACTGAGTGTTGGAAAATAATTTAGATGCTGATGCTCAACTGTAAACATTGATTAAGAAATAAAATTAATTTTAAGTGGCATTTCTGCGTTAATTGTAATCTTTGATGTATTCCCCTTCATTTTTAATATTTAAAAAAATGTAATACTGTAATGTTATTTTTAAAAAAAAAAAAGTTTCTATTTCAGACCTTCTAGTTTTGTAGTTCTTCATGACATTGTTTAGTTCTAATTCTGTTACTCAGAATATTTAGAGGAAAAGGGACTTTATATGTTGTTTAAAAAATCTGCTTAGTGATTATGATTTAGGATAAAACAACCTGCTAAATTTCTAAGTTTGAGATTGCATGCCATTCTGTAATTGTAATGCACCAAGCTGTTATGTGGGAAGGGATGGAGGAGCATTGGAATTCTCTCCTGATGGCTCTTTTTGTGTAACATTAAACATTTCTGACCTTTTGTAGAGGAAGGATACGTAAAAATGTTTCTTCGTGGACGTCCTGTTACCATGTACATGCCCAAAGAGCAAGTGGAATCTTACAATTTGGAAGCAAAAGTAGAACTACCAGCCAAGAGGCTTAAACTGGAATGGGTGTATCCTTTCTGTGCTGGAAGAGTACTGGAAATCAATCATTCCTTAATGATTTGGGTTAAATAACTTTTCAAGCTCAAGTATAGCGGAATTAAGGTCATAGGGATCATTGGATAAGTGAAGTGACATTCAATTGAAAATAGGTGTTAATTTGTTGGGGCTGCTGTTCTTCACCTTGTGAAGTACAGGGTGGTAGCTTAAGAAAGATTTTGCTTAAATGTTGCCTGAAGGTTAAGTCTGAAGCATGCTAATCAGACAAAGATTAAACTAGGCATATCCTAAGAATGTAGTGAACTGTGATTATTAATTACACTATGCATAAAACAAGCTCAGGGTTTTTTCTGATTCTTAGCATTAATTTATCATTTTAAACTGTTTTATAAAATGTGTGCACCATTGTCCTTAGGAGGATGCTAGATTCGACTTCAGTACTTGAGTAAGCCCTCAGCTGAGTAGTGCTTAGCAATAAAATTAATAAAATACCATCTATGAAATAGTATTTGAAGTTTTATTTTCAAATGTGTTTAAACACTGTAAATACTGAACAGCCAGAATCTTCCACTGACTTCCATGAGTGAATGTAACTACAGAATTCTAGCTTGAAAGAAATCAGTGTTTCATTACATAAAGAAATTTTCACATTTCACTTTTAAGTATAATGATAAAATATATTCTTTATTGAAAAGAGGAAATGACATTTCATTTTTGTATAATGCTATATAATAGATGATTCAAGATAAAATATAAACACAACAAGATCAAAGTCTGTTTGTAATATTAGAGAGATGAAGTCTTCATAAGGTATTCTGTTTTCAAAAAAGACTTTTTTTGGGTCCCAAATAGTGCAAATAGGAAGTTGCTTTGTCTTTGTAAAAAAGAAGACAGGGGACATATAGTCTTTTTCGAAGTTGTATAAATAGAACTGCATGTGGTTTCAGAATATTCAGGGAGTTTCCAAAAGTCTCTTTGTATTCACAAGAGATTAATGACAGATTTAGTAACCATTCTTATTATTCCTGTTGCAGCTGAGCCTGTAGGTTCTATCCCAGTCTTCTGGAACTGCATAGATAATGCATACGCAAATAAATGAAGATGAGTTAAATAGACAAAAAATCCACAAAATTAATAAAACAGGTGAGATTAGACCAATAAATGCTGCTTGCAGCATTTTACCATCTAATTATTGTACAGGCTCTCACCATGTGGCACAACAGAATTGAATTATGTCTTTTTACAGCTGCAAGGAACCCCTTGCTTCGGGAGGATAAGGATACAGGGGAAAGCGTTAGAATGCTTGCTGAAACAAGAAAAACCCAGCTAAGAAACAAAACAGATTGTCATTAGCAGTGTGTAGATGGAAACTGAAGCCAATATTTCAGACTATTATAAGAAATTATAATTAGAGTAGGTCATGATTTCAATCTCATTAGTTTCTCACTTAAGCTTATTTAAATGACTGATTATTTGCCAGATGGACTATTATTTTTAGTTTGAATATTCATATGTCCTTCCAGGTGTGTGTCTGTATACCCAGCAGAATCCTATCTATAAAGGTTGTATAAGAATAGAAGAGGTATGAATTAATAAAATTATCAAACTAACCCTAAATGGTTATTGAGGGGGAGACAAAATTTTCCAAAAATATTTTGCTATTTTTTTCAGTTTCTAATTTATTTGCAGTTAAACCCAATCATGATTTCCATACTTAAGAGTTACAGCAATGACTAGGTATGTGAAGTATTGAAAAAAAAATAGAAAAAAAAGGGGGAGAACATAGTGCCAAATTTACAGATTGTATCGATGAGAAGAAAAGCTGTGGGCAGGAGAATAAGATAATTTAGGGAGAAACACAAAGACAGCAGAAAACCAACCAGTATTGAAAGCATTCATTCCAGTTGAGTTGGAGAAGCTGTGCTGTTTCATTGAAGGGTAAGAGAACTCAAGTAGGAGAAAGCATCTTTCTAGCAGACAAATGAGCCTGGCTGTGGGATTATAGCCAGAAATGCTCTATAATGTAGGAATGGGGATAGGGAAACAAGCTGGGGTGGACAAATGGAAAGAGCAAAGCAGACTACAGTGAGAAACAGAAGGAAGAAAATCTAATGTGTGTAGATTCACGGCATATTAGAACCATAAAGGGGTATTGCAGCCATGTTAGCAGCTATCTGGGTAAGCTGAAAAAGGTTCAGACCTTTGATATATCATAATATATATTAAGTCATGAAGAAACAGAAATACTGAGTGATGAAGTGTGAGGGAGGGCTGGAGCAGGGGTGGAAAATTCGAGTGAGAAATCAGCACTAGGGACCTCAGGGAGGGAGCAGTGGCCTACCCAGATCCATTTGAGAGCAACTTATTTGGCAAGCGGGAGGTTTGGAACAAAAACTGCAAGCCAAATGAAAAGAAAAGGTCAAGGTAACATTCCCTGAAGTGCCAGCTCACCAAATCCAAGTTGAAGCCACCAAATCCGAGTGTGGGAAACAGTGAGGAGAAGGAGGGATCAACCCCAGGAGTTTGCATCTGAGAAAAAAGGCCGATAGAAAGAAACTGAGTGTTTGACAACAGCAGTCATGTGAAGGGTTGAATGCAGCATTGTTCTCCACAGGACAAATAGTAAAGAAAGAAGATTTTCCCTAAAGAATGTAATCTTTCCCTTTTAGTAGCTGTTTTTATGCACTGAGATTTGTTCCTAATGAATATCTGTGTAATGTTTTTGCTTCACTTTTTTAAGAAGTTCTGCTTTTGCCAACTTCAACTGCTGGTTCTCTATAAATCTGATTATGTGTTGTTTAACTAGGGAAATATTATGTTTGCTTCAGTTGGTAATAGTATTTGGCCTTAGGAATAAATTTAAACAAATAAAGCGTTGTCCAGCAGTCTAGAGTAGTAACACTAACCTTCACAGACAGATTCAAAATTGATAGTAAATTGTTTGTAATTGAAGATATTGATTGTTTCAATGTCTTCAAATTTTAATATCTCAAACTTGAAGTAACTTTGCCTGAAATGTTTCAGTTGAGGAGTCTAGAAGCTCAATTTCTGAATTCACGCTTTGATGACTGGGCATGCAGCACTAGTACTTTTGCATTTATTAGAAAAAATCAGCAAGCTCTTTCTTAAAAATAGGAATTTAAATAAAATAATTATTGACCTTACTGTTTCAACAACTTAAATGTGACTATTTTCGTTTGAGTGGGTTATCATTGACCACAGAGAATAGTGCACAAGTATCTTTTTATATCATGTAATTGGGGTTCCATTATCTCTCCATATATTTTTCACAGCCAGTTTCTCCATATTGACTGCATTAGAATGCACTTCTGTTTTGTCAAGATTCTGCTAATGCTATTTCTTTTTGTTACCATAAAAAAAGGAAAGCCAAAATAGCTGTAGTCCCTAATGACTCTTCAAAAGAATAAAACTACATAATTTGGCCGAATTAACATTCAGTCTAAATGAGATTGTTTCTGGATTAATTCCAGTTATTTCATTGAATTAATTTTAGATTTGTGTTGATATGACTAGCATCAGAATCTGGGCCACTGCCTTTTAAATACTACAAAAATAAATTGGAAGGGATGATGTAACCTTTTTATGGTTCGTATCCATCTGGCTGGTCATGTCCACAATAATGAAATCAATCAACCTGCACACGGGGTAATGCAGTCAGTCCTCCTGTAATGCAGAGAGATGTGCTGAATGACTTGTTAGCATTTCCATGAAGTCTAAATTTTTATTTTAATTAGTCAAGCAGTGTAAATAGTAAATACACCTGGGACAAAATTAACATTGCCTTAGTTTGGTATTTAGCAAATTCCAGAGGATACTAAAGGGGTAGTATGTCTACAAATTCCTGTATTCTTTACCACAGATTTTCTGTAGGATAAGTATGTTTTCAAACGTGTAAAATACTTTAAGTCTCTACTGTAATAAAGGAGGAAGTTCTGAAGGTTGTCAAGTGATAAAGCTATGCTCAAACCAAGAGATGCAGACTACAAGGGCAGAGATTACATCTTGTTTTTTCTTATTTTTAACATTCTTCATTGGTAGATAATGTTATTGCAGCTTGACCAACACACTAGCTATGGATATAGGGGTCGGGACTGTCGCAGTAATCTCTATCTTCTTCCAACGGGTGAAACCGTGTATTTCATCGCATCTGTAGTTGTGTTATTCAATGTTGAAGAGCAACTTCAGAGGCATTACACTGGTCATAATGATGATGTGAAGTGGTAAGTCACCTAATAAGCATTCTTGTTTTCTTCGTAAAGCATTATTTGGGAAAGATACACTCATTTTCATTACTCTTTTTATAGGATAATTGAACTTTAACTTCCTTAGAATCTGCTCCTTTCCCTTTTTTAAATTGGATTGAATTATTGTCCTTCACAAGAGCGTGAGTGCCAGGTAGAGGCTCTCTAGGTTCAAACTAGGGAAAAAACCTGGTTTTCATCTCACCTGTGGTCTTCCTGTTAGTCTTCAGGAATGTCTACACCATGGCAGATAGCCTGTAAACTAGCCCTGAGCAGCCTGGTTTGTCTGCTGCCATGCACGATTGGGCTTCAAAGCAATTTAACTGTGTTGAACCTCAGAGGATACTAGATATCAGCAAATATCAGTTTCATTAGATTGAAATCTAAATAAACATATGGTTTTTCTTGATTGTATCAGTCTGTTTGCGGAGTGTAGCTGAAAAAGAGCACCTGGATTATCTGATGGGCCCAGATGTATGAAATGAGTTTGACATCCTTTCTTCAGATTAGACATTATGAAACACCTGTTTTCCCTCAAAGTCAAAAATAGACCCGACAACTGAATTTGCTTGAATTGTGAGCATGTTTCATGAATTGATTTGTTAGTATAATCTGATTGTTTTACAAGGAGATTTTTTTTCCTTGGATCTGTTTCATCTCCTTTCTTTCAAATTTTTTGTCTCTTTAGGTATTTCGAAGTTTTCAGGTTTATTGGAAAGAGGATATCTTTCTGCATTGTAAAGCTGAATTATTGCCACAGTAGGGTACTTGGCCTCTAGAACTGCATGCAAAGCAGCTGCAATGAAATAATAATTTAGAGAATTTTAGGGCAAAAATAGACTGTACTCCAGGCTTTATTAAAAATTTTAGGTTGCTTTTTCTTAGACACATTAATTAGCATTGATCACAGTTTTTAGAACCTCAGTTTTAATTTTTGAATCAAAATTCCAAATTTCTGTATCGCGTCATACTGAAGGACTTTTATTACGTTTTGAAAAGCATTAGAGGAAATTGGTATCTCCTTGTAAAAGTCACTGATTATCTGGTCATACAGTCTGAAGAGCATTGTTTGAGTGGATACATCTGTTGGCTCTGGAAGACTGTCACTAGACAGCATTTATGGGACTGACCACTCTGCAACCACTGTTTAGAGAGAGCTGAAGTTTGATAAGTAGCTCAAACCGAAAACTCCTTACACACTGCACTCATTTAAATCTAGGTGAGGTGAATCCTGGGGCTTGTTTGATACATGTTTTGAGGTATTAGGACTTCAGTAAATTACTGCCTTGTTCATAAGGGAAGAAGAGTTTTTTGAATACAGAAGAATGACAATTGCTTTATCGGTTCTGGTTTTATATTTTTAAGAAGTTTACATGTATGCTGTGTGCTTTATATGACTAAAACAGGGCTATTTATTACAAGCTCAAGTAATAGATTGATGAACTAGATAGTAAATGGCTTTAAGCTTGGCCTCTCCTTCTTTTCTTTTTTAGCCTGGCTGTTCATCCTGATAGGATCACTATAGCAACAGGTCAAGTTGCAGGGACATCCAAGGATGGGAAAGTGATGGACCACTTTGCTGATGTATAATTGCATATATTTCATAAGAATATGTTATTAAGAAGATACATGCAATATTCTTTTCATGTTGCAGTTAAATTGGTCTTACATTTTTGGACTGAATGGAAGCAAAACTTAAATTTGAGAGTGCCTATTGCACTCTATCACAGTCACCCAGTTCCATTATCAGGATTGGTCAGTGGTTACTGGTCCCATGACTTAGACTGAAGGTAAATTTGGAGCTGGGGTGCGAGAGGCATCGAGGGATAAGGCTGTAAAGGAGACCTGAGAGGGCAGATGGATGTGGGGAAAAGGAAGATTGAATTGTACAGAATACAACTTAATTTCTGATCACAGCTACCAAACCAAACTACAAATAAGAATGTCTTTGGGTTGTTTGCTGAAAAAAAATAAACTCTTACTTTTGCCATCATCTAAGCAAGGATATTTTTCTCTCTATTATTATCTGTGTTATCATAACTACTTAGCTGTAGGCTAGGAATTTTTTTGAACAGAGTAAGATGAACACTGCTCCAATAATTGCAGAAAAGTGAGAAAGAATGGGAACAAGCAGAGGCAGGAAAACCATGAGGAAAAAGTTACTCTGCAGAGTATGCAGCTGTTGTCACAACCAAACTATTGAAAATTTTTGGCAGATACCAACACAGAATTTTAGGATAAAACCCAAATTATCAATATGCTAACTATTTTGAGTATTGAGATTTAACCCCAGCCAGCAATTAAGTACAACACAGCCACTCACCCAACCCATCCCACCCTCCAGCGGGATGGGGAGGAGGATTGGAAAAAGGGGTAAGTCCTGTGGTTTGAAATGAGAACAGATTATGATGATAATGATTACCATGACAATAATAAAAACAATGAAACAAGAGAAGTAACACCCAAGAAAAATAAATTGTGTCTGATACAGTTGCTCATCACCTGCTGTCCCCCAGCAGTGACTGGCCCCTCCCAGCCAATACCCCCAGTTTATATACTGGGTATGATATTCTGTGGTGTGGAATATCCCTCTGGCAGATAGCTGTCCTGGCCATCCTCCCTCCCAGCTTCTTGTGCAGCTTCTCACTGGCAGAGCATGGGAAACTGAAAAGTCCTTGACTTAGGGTAAGCACAGCTCAGCAACAACTAAAACATCTGTGTTATCAACATTATTCTCATACTGAATCCAAAAAACAGCTCTCTGCCAGCTACTACAAAAAAAATAACTCTATCCCAGTCAAAGTGAGGACAATGGGGAAAACAAAATCCAAGTTATGCAATATAAAGTTTATGTAAAGATAACTTAGCTGGGTAACATAAACTGATAATTTTTATTGTGTATCAGATAAGTCTCTGGCATTTATTTTTTAAATTCATAAATACAATAACCACCGTATTTGTTAAATAAAATTTAAAGGTTTGATGTCTGTGCTTGAGAGGAATGTGCTATACAGGTAAACTTACATAAAAGCCATTTATAAAACTGAGGTGCTGTTGTGGCCTTGATTTTTTAAAATATAAATATATAAATTTACTTATGTTGAAGGACAGTTTCGCTACTTATGAGAGAGAAAGACTGATAGTCGTTGCTTTTTTTTGGTGATACAGTATTAAAGCCTATTCATTTCAGTTCAGATGGATGGGGCAATAAGGGAAATAAAGCATGGCCCTTGTTTCCCTGCAGAGGTTGAAGGTTGATGGCTCTGCGTTAAACTCCTCACTGTGTTTAAGATTGAACTCCATCAGGAAATGCTTCCCGGGGCCGCCCCCTGGTGGATGTGGGAGGCAGCGCTGCCGCCGAGCCCGCCGGGGGCTCTCGGAGCCAAAGGCACAGGGAAGGGAGGGGAGGACCACGGAGCTTTCACAGGAAGTTGATCTTGGGCCAGCCTGTACGCCTGGAATTTTATTTACTAAACCAATCTCATTTTGATTACGGTTGCAAAGAAGAGTCTGAAGATACGATTCTTTTCCCCTACCATTTTTATGACATTGAAATTAATTACATTTTAGAAATTTTTAAGCTTCTTTTTGCACTTGCTCTTTGACAGTTACCAGAATTATCTCGGCTGGTAGAGTTTAAACTGTTCCTGGACCTTCCAGTAAGTCCCATGTCACAAAGTCATCAGCAGTTTTCACTTCATGAAGAATATCTCAGTGGCCACTAACTTCAGTGAACAAACTGAGATCAGTGAGACTTGATGTGCTGTACACTCTGGATAGTCTGTCCCAGAGATTGGTCCTAGACACAGTAATCAGCAAGCCATTTGTAGTGTGTCTGTGCTTACATGGGTGACTCTAGAGAAGTTCTGATAATTTTCATACCTTAAACTTTGATAAAATATTTTGGGTTTTTCCAGACACATTCTCAGTTTTTAAAACCCCGATGGGTTTTTGCTATCATTGTTTCAGATGATTTTTTTCTGTGTCTTTTATAGCAATTACCACCACACGTGCGTGTCTGGGATTCTGTAACTCTGAATACGCTGCATGTCATCGGAATGGGGTTTTTTGACCGAGCTGTCACTTGCATTGCTTTTTCCAAATCTGTAAGTAAAGTAAATGAATAGTCATATGAAGACTCTTTGCTGGAAAGATCTTTGAAGTCTTTCAAATTTAGCTTCCTTGACCAAAACAAACTTCCAGGCTGTATTTACTCTCTTGTTCCTCTCTAGAGGAGGGAAGTTTGCAACCCAGTCGTTTGCAACAGCTTAGGTTGCTATTAAAGTTAACAATATCTCAGCAGTCTGAGAGATCTGCCTTATGCTTAAAATAAACTGCAATTAATTTCTTCATGGACAAGTGGTTGCAGAAATACTTGTGTACTTGAAATTTCAGTATCCTTAATTGTCTTGAATCATCTTAATTTGATTCTCCCTACATAAGAAAGCCACTCTCTGAATCTTTTTACCCCCTTGCTGTGCCTAAAATGATTGATTAAAGACCTTTAAAAAATGGAACCTCCCATGGGAGAGGCAAAATATTTTGCTTGAAAACATCAAAAGCATATGGATAAAGGATTGTAAAGAAGCAGAATCCTGTTGTTGGCCTCTTGGTGCCATCCTTAGAATTCTAATCTATCAGAGAGGTAAAAAATTAAAACATATGCTGATACAAGCAGCATTCAAGTCCCATATAAAAACACGAGTTTGTGACCTGACACATGCAAGTCTCAAAGCCCTCTGTGTACAACAGAGTAAGCAGTGTATGTGCTGGTGTCTGGTTGTCTCAAGACCATTTTTAAATAGGAGAGGACTAAATGGTGTATTCCCTAGGCAAAATGTATGTCAGTGAAAGTTTCTACAAGCACTTTAAATCCATTGATGTCAATGTTTTATAGAAAGCAGAAAAGAGAGAAGTGAATTGGGAGAACTGGTTAAGAATGCAAAGGTGGAAGCTAACACAGTTCAAGATCACCTTTTGAAGGATAAATAAAAAGGAATAGTGAGAAAATGCTCTGTAAATACCTCCCTGGAGGGATAGAGGTGCTTAATAGTAGAAGATTGCTATTGGCATATGCTAGGAGAAAGCAGATGTTAAATGTATTTGCTTTATGCTGTGATTTTGCTCACAGCTTGGCTTGTTCTGAGCATCACTTCCCATTCTGTAGCAGTACTGCTTCTCTCACTTTAGACAGCCCTCTCTTCAGTCCTGTCTCTGTCCCACCTCTTGAGTTGCCTTGTCATAGGGGTCTGAGATGTGTATCGCGGGCCTGATTCATCAGGGGACAGCTAAACAATCTCATATGTAAAAAAAATGAATCAGAGTTTACCTGTCTTTTCTTTTCCCCACGAAATTGATCTGTTCCCCAAACAGGCTCACTCTATGATAGCCCAAACTTTTGTGGTGGCTCAGCTCAAGCAGCAACAACAAGCAGCTGTGCTGTGGGTGGCAGACAGGAGTGTTTGATCTGTTCAGTCTGTTCCTGCAAGGTCATCTGCAGTCAAAATTAATGTAACTGATACCAGGAGCAACAGGATACAAAAAATCCTGGGTTGGAAAGCAACTGGACGTTGCTTGATGGTTTATTCCATTGTACTCTCAGCTAGGAAGGAACACCAAAGAAACTGTGAAAAATGGTCCAAAAATATCCTTCCAGATAGGTACTGAAAAAAAATCTGATGCTTATACAGCAGTTCCCATCACTACTGAGACAGATGTCAGTCAGCCCCTAATTCAGGCAGGATCTTGGTTGGAGTTCTTCATCCAGTTTCTGAATTCATACATCAGAAAAATGGGTACCAACAGGTGAAAATCAAGGAAATATGATACATGAAGAAAGACTGAAGTAATTGGGGCAATTAAGGAGGAATAGAAGGCATAACTATAAAAAAGACACCTGTCAGAACTAAGTTGTTTTCTAATTTCTTACTACGTTCCCTGATTTTGATCCATTTTACCAATATAAAGAATAAATTTCTTCCCTGTACCCATATAGATCTGAAAAGAAAGAATTGTTTGAAATTACCAAGAAAGAAACTCAGTATGATTACCAAGAAAAACTTTCTTAATTAAGTAGAAAACAGTATGTAGTTTGCCTTTGAAATTTCCACCACTGAATGTTTGTAAAGACCTCATTCCTGCCATTTGTCTGCAGTTAGCAGGAGTCCCTTTTCTAGATCCCTTTTTAGCCCTGTTTTTCAATTACTCTATAAATTATTCTAATTTATGGAGATACATGGATAACTTAAAGTATAACAGTTAAAGTGTAAATACGTATAAATATTTCCACTTACACAGAAGTATTTACTTTGAATGTGCATTTATATGTTCCTCATGTTGGTTGGGTGGTGTATTAATATTTTCCATGTTTTGCTTCAGAATGGAGGAAGTAGCCTGTGCTCTGTGGATGACTCAAATGACCATGTGCTTTCTGTGTGGGACTGGCAGAAAGAAGAAAAACTGGCAGATGTCAAGGTGTTGCAATAAGATATTTTGTAGTAGTTGCTTGTATGTAGATCTGGATTTCTTGTCATAAAATGCCTTTTTATGTTTAACTTCTTGTGCCTTTTTAATGTTTTTGCTTTATAAAAGGCAAAGAAAATGAAGAAAAGGAATATTTTGTCTCTGCTGAGACTATCCCAATAGTTTGTCTTGTTTTAATTCTGCTATTGTTGTAATTCTAAAATTGCTTAGAAAATTCTAGGCAGCAATAATAACAGCATAGAATGGAATAATAAGTGCAGAAACAAAATGTCTTAAACTAATCTTTTGTGTAGAGCTTCTCATTATCTGACATGGTTTTGAAGGATAAATTTGAGTACTAACTTATAAAGTCATGAAATCTTTTGACTTCAAAGTGTTCTACTAAAGCATTCCAGAATATGTCAGTAAATTGATAGCTCAGAATTTTTCTTAAATCAGAAGTATCAGTTTATCTAACTAGAGAACCATGCAATACTGTTTTTTCTTTGAATTTTAAATTTTGATACAATGTTTTTCTTTTTCCTTCCAAGTGCTCTAATGAGGCTGTATTTGCTGCAGATTTTCACCCTACTGATACAAATATAATAGTTACTTGCGGAAAATCACACCTTTATTTTTGGACACTAGAAGGAAATTCGCTTATTAAAAAGCAAGGATTATTTGAGGTAAAATAAAACATTTCCCTAAATTTATGTTTATAGTAATGGTACAGTCATACAAAATTAAGGGTTAGTAAGGTTTGAGTAAATCAAAACAACTGATCATTATTAAACTTGAAATTTTGCAGAAGCTCAGGTGGCATTCATGTTATGGTAAAACTTCCACATCAAGTGTTCAAATGAAATTACCATGCTGTTATTCTTTTTCCTATATTCTTTATAGTACACACCTCCACACTGCCACCACACCCCCTCTCCCCACAAAATAAAATGTCCTTAAAATCTGTGTGATGACCTCAGGTTAGAAAGCCAAACAAAAAACCCCAACAACAACAAAAACAAAACAAAAATCAAACAAACAAAGCAAACAAACCCAAAACAAACAAAACCAGAGAGAGTGATGTATTCAGGAGGGTTGTTTTGTTATTTTGTTAGACAAAAGATTTGCAAAACCCCATAAAATGTGTATATGAATCTTCCCTTTTCCTCTGTTCTGCTCAGATACATACGCATATGTAATTCAAATACAGGTTGAGCTGGCCACTGTTTGGTAAATATAACTTTTATTTCAAGATTGGATATGGTTTTGTTCTTAAATATAGACTAAGCTTTACAACAGCTGCATGCACAACTGAGGGATGTTTATGGTGACTGCCTGTAACTCCAGTAGGGCCTAGGTAGCTGTTTGTGGAATCATGGCTCACAAGTGTAGCCAAAACAACTTTTTTTGCAGTCTCAGTTAATATACTTTGTGTGAAATCAAGGGGAGATGCTGAGATAATGCATTTAAATTCTGTAACATTTTATTTTTCTATACATTTTTAACTCCTAAGCTGCTTGGGCAAATTTGTCCCTCTGTTCTGGCTCTGTTATTCTTGATGGTTGTTGCAGATGGAGAAGTATGGTGGCCCTAGTTGAGAGTAGTTCTTAGTTTGAGGGAGAAAGAGGTCATACACAGAATTTGTCAATAAGGAATGCAAATAATGTCCTTAGATGCTACTATTAATTTTTTTGTTCCCTTATACATTTCGTTGTTTTGTTGCTGTCAGTATCTTGAATGCAGAGTCTCAAAGCAACATTTCCATTTCTGAACCTTGTGACTCTTTCAAGAGATGATTCCATAATTCTTACACTACAGCCAAACTGTCTAGTGGTATTTTTTTTCTCCTAGAAACTTTGGAGTTAAAATTTATAATAATAAAGCTTGTTTACATCTTTGTCCATTTCTAAGTACTTAAAGTATTTGGGATTATGTACTAGTTGGGGGATTTGGTTTATTTCAGAGCAATCCTGCTCTTGTGTTAAATGTTGACAGACCTGCTCACTCTGTCCCCAGCTTGCAATTAAAGAGTGCAGGATTGGGCCACCAACCTTTGCTGTTGCATTTTTGCCCTTGTAGAGATTAACTGTTTAGACCATAGGAATGTGTTTAACTCCTGTGTAGATATTCAAGTAATAGTAGAGCTGTATAAAGACTAAACTAAATTGCTCAGAAGCATACAGTTAAAATGAATGGGTTGTGTGTTGCTGTGAGTGTATATTTTTCATAACCATGCAGAAACAAGAGAAGCCAAAGTTTGTCCTGTGTGTGACCTTTTCTGAAAATGGTGATACTATTACAGGAGACTCAAGTGGAAACATTTTGGTATGGGGGAAAGGTAAGATAAATTCACTATTAACTTCAGTCTTAATAGTAGACACAGAAATGTGAAATTTTACAGGAGTGTAGAGGTTCATTTTAAGAAGAATAAATTCCGTTTTATCTTGAGTTCTTTCCCAAGACTAATCCAGCAGATTGTGCCTGGATTCTTTTCTACAAGAATCTAAAGAACATCTATGCCTAACTATGGTTTGTGCTAGAGCACAAAATTCTATAGAATGTGTTCCCTATGGTTAAATAATGAATCACAGAGCTATGCCAGCATTTTACTGATGTAAGAAATAGCAGGAAAAGCTCTTTTCCTTAATGAATGTGATAGAAAGAAATACTGTTAATGTAACTGATGATCTCCAGTCTCCAATATTGTCACTACTGTTTGCAGAAATTATGCCAATTGACACACACTTGTAAAAAAGACAACAAATAGCTTTATTTGTTTTCCTAGGAAGTCAAGCTAAAACATATTCAGATCTAATTGAATTCCTCAGCTTTATTTCAAAAGAACAGATGGATAGGAAGAACTTCTTTAAAAAGCACTTTCTAGTAAGAAGAGACTTTTTTTTTAGGTAGCAGAAGGCAGTGCCTGCCAGAGGGCAAACAGCAGCAACATCCTTAAACGTTTGCTTAGTGCATGATATGCCATGCATAGGAATAAGGAGAATCCCTTGAAGGAGGCTTTATTAGTAAAGAAAGAAGGAAGGTGGATGACACCTGCTTCTTATTTACTCAGTGCTTTCTCCCAAGATATTTGAACAGTATAAGACCCAGAAAAAAAACCAGTAAATCAGTTTCACAGTTGAGCCTTACTGAGCTGGTTTTGCAGACTTTTTTTTCATCCAATTTTTTCAGCCAATTATCTCCTTGTGCTTTTGACCCCTACACTGCTGTTGAGGAAAGGGGTGGATATGGTTTGCAAGTCAGCTCCTCTTTTATTTCCCTTTCCCTTTTCCTATGGTAAATTAAAACAAGATGTAAAACACTTTTCCTTCAATTTCGAAATTGCACAGTCCCATCTCCTTGTTCTTTGTCATTATTTTGGAGTGCCAAGAGACAAGGGAGATAGTGGCAGCTGCTGGCATGGCAGGGTCATTGCACTGCTCGGCCAGTTTGCTGTCATGCTGGTAGACTGCAAGGAGCCTCTTCTGCCCTTTGTCCCAGGAACAAAAGGGAATTCTCAGTGCGCTGAAGTTCTCCTCACCCTCTGCCAGCTCTTTTGGGTTGGTTTTCTCTCCTAGTACCAGTGTACTTTCTATGCCTTTTGACTCAGAGCTCTATGTTCAAGTGAGGGCTGTTTCCACCAGCTCAGAGTACCCTTAGCAAAAACTTCTCCTAGTAGACATCAGTGGTACCTGACACATTATATCCACAGATGTGGGTGAAAGCAAATGGGATTCATAAAGGAAAAGGCAGTTGTTTCATCCTAACTTGTATCAGCCCCTCACTTGTGCTGTACATCAAGTTAGCTGAGCTTTGATGCAAGGTGCACATTTCAGTAATAGCAATAGTAATAGTAATAATCATTTCTTTGTACTTCATAATAGTAATGTTTCATCAAATTAGAGATACTTAGTCTAATATAGTTGTTTTTGAGGCTGTTTTGAATCTAAGAAGGTACTTGAACAAGCCAAGTTCACCAATAAAGAAGTACAAGGTCTTTTGGCGGGTGATCCAGGACGTTCTGCCAGATGTACAAGGATCTGTATCTTAGTTAGATTTTGGTCCAAGTTCAGTGTCTGGAGGCTATGGAATGTCCTTGGAGGATGACAGGTGACTGGGTTATGATTTCTTTGTTGATAAGGTATGTAGTGCTACTGCAGGTCAAATGTGATGTCAAATTTGGCTTGAACCCCCATGAAAGGTTTAAATGAACCTATTCTACTTTGTGTTTGAGCTAGACTGAGTGAGTATGTATCCTTTTCGTTTTTGAGATGGGGGAATGTATCCTGAGATGTACTAATTTAGCCTCTTCTGTGGGTTTGTGTTTTTTGGTTCAACACTTTTACCATTGTTTAGATATAATTCTTGAAAGGTAGTAGAGAAATAGAGCAAAAATCCTGGGGGAAAAGGAGCTATTAAGCCAAGTATTTCAGTAGTAATGTCTTTTCTCCTTCTACGCAGGCACCAACAGAATAAGCCACGCAGTTCAAGGGGCACACGAGGGTGGAATATTTGCGCTGTGTATGCTGCGAGATGGCACGTTGGTATCAGGAGGTGGAAAAGACCGAAAGCTGATATCTTGGAATGGAAATTACCAAAAAATTCACAAAACTGAGGTGATGTCGCCTATCTTGAAATTACTCTGCTACTCAAAATGAAATTCTAGCTGTTTTCTAAACACAGCTTTTTTAATCTATTTTTTTCCTTATGGGTATGTATTCTGAGGGAATGCTAACCAGTGGTAAAATGCAATATCATTTGAGCCATCAGGTAATTCTTGTGATTGCCTATTCATTGCCTATTCAACATAATATTTCCTTTTAAAGTTCTGTTGTAACTGGGAAACAAATCTTGTATTCATATCTTTTCATATTATTTCTTCCTTTCTTTGCAATTAATAATCTGAAATAATTTTTAACTTCAGAGTATTTAAATGGTTTTTTTTACTTTTACAGTGTTAAAATGTTTTTTTTGCTTTCCTCTTTCCAAAAATGATATGATAATTTTTTGGGGTGTTTTAATATTCAAAGTTTTTCATTAATTTCTTGGCTGATGTTGTGGTTTTTATATATAATTTAAAAAATTTGAAACTTAATCCACTTACTGTGTGGGAACTTAAAAGCAGAATTTGTTTGGAGAGAACTACGTGACTGTTTAGTGTAAGAAAGCAGTCAGCATAAAACTGAGGAAAGGTTTCAGCTCTACTACATAATATTAAATGTTGCAAATATATATGCTACCGGAATGGCATGTGAGTTTTTGTAATTAATTTTTTAAGACAGCACAAGGTGTGCTTGTTATGCTGTTTATAACTGTGGTGTCCTTTTTCTCTTATTTGTTCATACTCTGGTATTCCTTGTTATTTTACACATTACCTTGAACAGTATATTGGAGATTTGCACTGACTCTTTCAGAACCCAGGCTGAAATTAAAGAAACATTCATTCCAAAAAAGTGCTCTGAGTAGAAATGCTTAGTCTGATATCAGAGCTGCAATTAAATATGATTAAGTTAACACAGCATTAAGGAACCTTTTCTGTTTGTTGAAATACTTGATTTATCTGTACAAATGGAGTGTTCTGTAGATAAGGATGTCTTGTCTTGTAGTGTTATAAAAACAGTTACTGAGCTGATGCAAGTTGGTTTAAAGTTTTGCGAATCAGGCACACATATTAATCTACTTAATTCCTCTCTGTGTAACATTTATTAAAACACATTTGCTAGGCCATGTGTCTTTAAAAATAGCAACACCTGACAGATTGTCTAACTTACCTATCCTTTTGTCTGTTATGACCACAGATTCCAGAGCAGTTTGGTCCAATAAGAACCGTAGCAGAGGGAAAAGGGGACGTTGTGTTAATAGGAACCACTAGAAACTTCGTCCTACAGGGCACACTATCAGGAGATTTTTTCCCAATTACCCAGGTAAGCTGGATTGCCTTACAAGAACATTTCTAGGTGTGTAATAGCAGTAAAGATATTGCTTAGTTTCCTAAATGTGCATCTCTTTGATTTATTATTACAGTGCCTTTGGGAATAAATAACAGTATAAAAATGTATCTATCTAGAACTAACCCTTTTTTGAATGCTTTAATATATAGTTTGGTACTGTTTAAACGTGTTTAGTTTTGATGGTCTGTTGTTCTTGTCAAGAAACATTTCTGCTTGTCTAGGGTCACACTGATGAGCTCTGGGGACTTGCAGTCCATTCCTCTAAACCTCAGTTCTTCACATGTGGACATGACAAACACATTACTCTCTGGGATGCTACCACCCATCATCCTATCTGGGACAAGATTATAGAGGTATAAATTTATTGAACACAGCTCTCCTGTTATAGAAATCCTGTAATTTTTCTCTACATGTAGTATTGTAATTTTTGGTTTTTCTTGACATTATTGATTAAAGCTATCTTCTTGTTGAAAATGGATGTAAAACTCCTAAAAACAAGAATTTAAAACCCTAGGTTATATGAATCTATATGCTATATCATGTAAAAGTGTACAGTGCTGTTGACATTTATATTTTTTTTTACTAGTAAGAGAGCCACAGATATAAATCTAGGCAATATTTATAATTTAAAAGTAATTCTGATCAGGAATAATACTACTACCCCTATCTTGAGCATGATAGTCCAAATAAAGAAGGAAAATAATGTTTTGGGGATATCATTATTTCGTGTAATTTATTAGCATTTTAATACATCTGGCTCACAAATAAACAAATGTTTAGAATTTCCCTTTCTATCTCTGGTGTGAAACTTGGCATTTGGGTACTGCAGGAATACTGAGTGGTGGCTCAATTTGGAACTGTACTTAGGCACTCTGTGCATCTGCAAACTCCTGATGACTTTGTGGTGACAATGATCTTGCTTACTATATACATCACCAGGAACTGATTTTTAGAGTACGTTTTTTGGACACCTGATCAGTCTTCTAATTGTTTATCCACAAGAAGGTGTTTGCTTATGTTCTAGAGACAGTGCTTTTATCTCTCTGAGATGCTCCTGTCGCCTTCTTTCAAACATTCTTCTCTTTACATTTCCTTAATAGATGTGTGAACATAGTTTTTTGGAGGTACATGTACAGATCATAATAACCAAGTTATTTCTGAATCTTTTGATCTGCCCTCTGTACAGTGGAAAAGTTCAAAAGTTACATCAACGAAAAGAAAACAGCACCTGGTGTAGATATGTACCAAATACCCAGGTTTGCAAATCAAATTGTAGCCAGTAACTTAGAGACAATCCTCATGTTGCTGACTAAAGTCTTTTCTTTATTATATAGTAAATTATCCCTTATTAGTTTACATGAAGTTTTGAAAAACTTTATTATACAATAAAGTTTTTTATAAGAGGGCTTTTCGTTTTCAGGCCTACGTAACACTTTAACTTCAAGGTAGTATTGATAAGACTTCTTGAATACAGCACATCTGCAATAAGTGTACATTCTTGCACCAAGTTGAATTCTTAACAAAATTGCTTTTGCCAAGTTGTCCCTCAAGGTATCCTGCTCCAGTTGTATGCAGTTATTAAATCATACTTGCTTGGTGAAGGTGGAGGTTGGAATTTATTCTGTGTAACTAAGGTCATATGTTCTAAGGCCCATATTTTTCTTGACTTCTAAATTAATTGGAGAGAACAAAACAGCAGTTCCACTGCCCCAGATATAAAACCATATTTTCACAGTTCAGTGTCTCAGTTATAAGGATAGATTGGCCACTAGTCTCAGAAATTAAAATAAAGGAAAATATGAGTATTTCTTTTTAATTAAAAAAAAGAAATCAGTAACGCTAAGTATGTGGCCTGGGAAACGGGCAGATAATTGCATTTCCTATTTCCCAATAATTTTAGAGTTTAAGATACATTAATATGATTTGGATTTAAAAATAAGCTCTCCCCCCTTCAGTCTTTTGAGATACTCTGCATAGGTGGGCCTCAGAAGAATGATCAAACCCTGAGATGCATCAAAATCTGAATGTGCTTCCAAATCTTTTGAATGCAAATCTCTGTCGCCAGGATGATAAATGAAATAAATAGCAGCACACTTAGGCTACAAACTTTACCAATATTTTTAAAAATCGATGAGCAAGTTCTAAACCAAATTTTCCTACATCTGTCTTGGTAGTCTCTCTAAAGAAAGATACATCTGTGTCCTTTTTTTGTTTTGAAATGCAGCAGTAGCAGTGTACTGTATCTGTACGATATGGAGTATGAACACACTAGACTGCAGAAATCCTTCACATGCAATTCAGAGACTAACAATGACACAACTGATAACTTTTATGTAAACTTTTCTGATCTTCAGGATTGTTGTTTGTTTCCTTTTTTTTCGAGATTAATTTGATTATTTAGAAATGGTGTGCAACTGGTTTTGTGCAAGTCTGATTTATAAATAACCTCAAGTGGAGGGTAAAATCATAGGTACCATTTTTTATGCTTTTCTGATACGTTTCTTTTTTGTTGGAAAAAATCATCATGTGTGGTTTTGTGTATTTGTATACACTTTCAAAAATACTGAGAGAATAAGTTAGTACTTCTAATATGTTTCTCATTACAGGAAAAATATACTGAGGAGGGCCTATAGTCACGAAGAAAAGTGCAAAATTTGGCACTTTGCTCTCTTGCAGTCTAAAGACAAGAGCATTTAGAAGTGTGGGAGGATAGTGAAACATCATTAGTGGAGATAAGTACAATATTGGGATCAGGAGCAAATCTATTAATCAGATGAAATAAAGTTACTCTGAAATAAAGTTACATAAGTTACATCAACTCTAAAAAGGACATAATTTTCCTCTGAAAAACAGAACAGGAATTTAGCTGGTTATGATTTACAGTGAGCTTCAATTAATATTTAGCTGTGGTTTTGCAAGTATAAGACAAGTATAAGAAACTGTTGTTATTGAAACGTTTAAGAAACAGCTTTGTTTACCTTACTTATTTTGAACAGGTTCATGGCAATAGCAGTGGGAGTATTAAACAAGAGATAGGTTTATTTCTTTTCCCCTCCAAGTACACACCACTTCATTAAGACAAGATTTCTATTGTCAGTTTTTACAATAATCTCCTTATTAGCTCTTTGAAATGTCTCAGACTATTTCATTGATCAGCAATCTAGATTATCTAGAAAAAGTAAATCGTTTCTTGTTAACCTGTTTTTGTCAAGAGATCTATGTAAAAGCTTTTTAATGTAGCTGTGAGTACAAGTTACTGCTCAGATTAAATTCACTGTTTGAACCTCTGATTTATTCAATAGAATACTTTAGCATTTAGTATGAAATTATACTTTGCAAATATAATTTGAAAATTATCCTTTATGGACTACTGTAATGTTTTAGAACACACATATAGAAATCCTGGATCTCAACATTTCTCTGAAATTTCTTTGGAGTTATTAAAGTCTTTTAAATTAGTCACTTGATTAAAATTAATGAGAATATCCTTTACACCTAGCCTCTAGGGATAGTAATTACCAATTACTAAAAATGTCAACAGGTTTTCTAAAATAGCTGTGATGTGATACTGTTTTAAAATACAGAAAATCAAGCCCATAAGTATTTCTATGAGATTTGTCACTAGATTGAGGTTTTTTGCTTACATTTTAAAATTACTTTTTAATGGTATCAGAAAAAAATAAGCTATTTATATTGGAATTTCCTGTTATAATCTGAAGAGTTCTGGAGCTCATTCTTAACTAAAAAAGTATTAGAAAGAAAATGCTTACCTTGGTTTTTAGGTGTATGTTTAAATTGCAAGAAAAACACTGAAATTCTACCTGTCTTCACAATAATGCACTAAGCAAAGTAAAATGTTTTGAAATTGCATATCAAAATAAGAAACCCAGTTTGTGCCCTTAATCTCTCACTAAGCTGCAACTCGGCAGGTGCTGGAAAAAGCTGCTGGTGTGCACAGAAGTTATGCTTTGCCCCTCCATGCAAAATGCCACATACCTTTGTTGAACAAGGTGCTTGCTTGTCCTTTTAGACTGTGGGTAAACTGCAGCTTTGATACATAATTCTTAGGTCAGCTCTAGTTTAAGAAGTTATTTTTATCTCTTACTTGTTTGTGATTTGTTGGGAAGCTGCCGTTGCTGTTGTTATTGTTATGGAATCACTTGCTAAGTTATTTTTAGCTAGTGAAGAAAAGAAAAAAGTTGCCTTGTATAAAAGGAAAAAAGTTTATTGGATAATATTTCAAATAGTTAAAAACACCTTTTTTCCCCTTAAATTTATATTGAAAGAAAGAGGAAAACCAACCCCAAAATTTCAACAAGAGATTGTTCCTGTAGCAGATAATCGAATTGTGTTTTTGTTATAACTTGATAACTTGGACTGGTAAAAAAGTGTGCTTCTTTCTGAAATGTTTTAGGATCCAGCACAGTCTTCAGGTTTTCATCCTTCAGCATCTGTTGTTGCAGTAGGGACGCTGACTGGAAGGTAAGATGGGGCAGCAACAAACACTGATTTTTCCAGCTCACATCCAAGTTCATATTCTTCTTATGCAAATGTGTGCATGACATATCTTCATTCCCTAATGATTTCTTTTGAATTTCAGAGTGAAATTTATTTATATTGCCTTAGTGCCTACAAACCCTGTATTTGCTGATTGTTGCATAAACAAAGAGATGTTTTCTGCCCTGGGAGGGTGACAATCTAAGGTCAGGAGGTAGATTTGGAGAGGGCAAGAAGTCTAGGTTGGCAGAGGGACCATGTGTGGGAGGTACTATCGCCATACCAGTGACCTAAATGTTAAATCTTTGTGTCCATCAGGGCAAAGGAGAGGCTGAAGGTTGTGAGTTAACTTTGCAGGTGTGGATAGAGATTTTTCTCTGAGGCCTTTAGGGCAGCTTGGAGGAAATCACATTGAAAAATTTTGTATGCTGGAAAATGTAGCAAATGGTTCATGATCCTTAATGTAGTGGCAACCAGAGGCTTTAACAAAAATTTGATGAATGTTCCACTGTGCTAGACGTAGTGTAAAAATGCAAATTGAGAGACTTGTTCTCTGTGAAGAGTGTGAGGTGTAAACCAGACAGGGAAAACTGAGGCAAAGTTTAGTAAATCCATTTTACATGGCAGATTGAGCCAGTGGTTATGCAGTGGGTCAGTGGCAGACACTGGGTTTGTCCATGCTTATCTGTCATAGGAGGGAATGCCTTTGCCTAACTTTATCCTCTCCTGTAATGTCACTTGAGGGCAGACTTGGCTGTTAGTATTGAAGACGGTTCCACTTCACTGAGAACATACAGGAAGCTTGTAGGTTATGAGCCAAGATTATTTCAGATTGTATATCAATCCTAAATAAAGGATTTACTTTTGTTACTGAATTTACTTTATTTACCAAAAAAAAAAAATCAAAAGGAGAAGCTTTGAGAGGAATATTTTCTTTTTCTTCAGTAATCTGATGCAAGTATTGAAATACAAATTTTATCTTTGTCCTTTCTACACATTTCCACAACTTAGTTTTTTAAATTAAAAATTAAGTTAACAAAAAAATAATTAACATTTCACTTTAAAATAAATAAATAAATAAGTATAATTCATCTATCAGAAGAGAATGGCCCTAATTCTTGCTTGTGATTTTTTGTGCTCTAGGATTTAATATAGGCATCCATTTAAACATCAGCATAGCACAGAGGAGGGTCATTAAAAGAAAAGGGTCATTATAAGCAATGCTTACTTTATTCTGATGCATGACACACAGTAAAACACACTAAAATCTGAAGGGTGATATCAGGTCAATGCCTGATCATTTTCTTTGTTAAAAAAGATAGGAAGGAAACTATCCTTGTGTTAAAGTAAAAACAGACCAAACTGAGTAGCAGTTGCTGTTTTTCTTTTCTTGGTGTAAAACTTATGCTATTTTGACAGAAGAAAAGTTGATCAAGATTACGGTAGATTTAAATTCCTTATGGAACGATTTATTGGCCTCTTTCTGTATTTACAACAGGTGGTTTGTGTTTGACACAGAAACAAAAGACTTGGTCACTGTACACACAGATGGAAATGAACAGCTGTCTGTAATGCGTTACTCACCAGGTTTGAGAGCATTTATTTACTGTGTAAAAAAAAAAAAGGCATTGAATTTTTTTATTAAATTAAATTAGGGGCTGGTTTGTTTTAGAATAATTCCCTGCTTGCCATACTGAAGTTGAAAATTAATATGCCATGAAACATTGGCAACACTGGATGGGTGGTGTTGTAAGCTCTAGTTTTCTTTTCTGTACCTCCCTACCCGACATGTTCAATATGGTTTCTCCGTGGGGGAAAAAAAAAGAAAGGATTTAACTCCTCAGGTAACCTGCAATCAGGTTACCCCTAAATGGACTGTAGCTGCCTCCAGAGGTATCATGTGTTTTCAGCAGTAATATTTGCTACATAAACTTGCTGGTTTGTAGTCTTGAAAGATGCGTCAGTATGCAACTGAAAAAGAAAAAATAGAATTCCATTTTTTCATTCTTCAATATCAAGGCCTTTAAGAACAGTTCTTTTTTCTGTGACATAGAAACTTTTCAAAATTAGCCTGAGTTCTTTCTTACAGGAATAATTACAGTTCACTTTTGTGTTTATAGATGGAAACTTCTTGGCAATAGGTTCCCATGACAACTGTATTTATATATATGGTGTAAGTGAAAATGGAAGAAAATACACTAGAATTGGCAAATGTTCAGTAAGTAACCTTTTTCTCATGGTTCAGTATTAACACCTTAAGTGTGTTTTGTAGCACTATATTAATACTGTCACATTGAGACATACTGTTAGTGCAGCTAATACAATATTGTTTCTCTTTGTAGGGTCATTCCAGCTTCATTACTCACCTGGATTGGTCTGTTAATTCACAATATCTTGTGTCTAATTCAGGAGACTATGAAATCTTATACTGTGAGTAAGAATTATATTTAGTCCTTTTGTGCAAAGTTCAGGCAGTCTAACACAGATTTAAAATTTAAATGAGACCATATAACTGCCAAGATCGACCATATGTTTTAATTCATCTGGTACAATCAAAAATCTATACAATTTGAGAATGAAAAATCATGGGGGTTTTTTCTCTTGTAGGGATCCCCTCTGCTTGTAAACAAGTCGTGAGTGTTGAAACAACTAGAGACATAGAATGGGCCACTTACACCTGTACTTTAGGATTCCATGTTTTTGGTAAGTATTGTAAGCCTCTTAGAAGCTCTTACTTATTAACAAACACTTGGATTGCCAACTTTTGCTTATGAAACATGACTATTCATAATTCAGGGAAAAATAGAGAACTTCTGTTATGCCATTTTTATTACAATCTGTCTTCTTATTTCAATCCAGAAAGATGCTGGTTTGATATTCTTGCTAGCTTCAAGTACAAATATTAAATTACAACATAAGTGGAAAACAAGGAAGAAATCACATTCTGCCCTTTCTGTCACACTAGAGCAGCTGCTCGTCATTTTTAATTTAAAGTACCAGTTCTATGGAATTGTCGTGTATTTAGGTAGTTAATGAGTCAAATCCCCTTGCCAGAAATGGTTTCATTTGCTTTGGTTACTGTGCAAACACAAAATGGATGACGATCTCCCTCATTAAGAATTTATCATGTATTTTGATAGAATCTGTAGGAATTAAATTAGGTGAAAGGAATTCAAGAAGGAGAACGTAACAAAATCAGTGTGGTTTGTTTTCATCGGACTTGTCTTCTGCCAGTTTTTAAGGATCCACTTTCGCCAGTGTAGTCTGAAGCTTTGTACTCATTCCACGGTGTGTGCAGAACTGGATAGATTGTTACAAAAGCTGAATACGAGAAGCTTCAAATTCTTAAGTCCTCAAGAGAAAATAGGAAGCCATGGTAAAAGTTCAAAGAGTCCGTTTTAGTATAAGCAGTAAGCAAGGAAGATTTGCACTCATGTTTCAAGTAGAATAAATGCAGTGATGCGCTTGAAGGCAACCAGAAAGGACATGTTTTCAGAACCTAAAGATGGTATGGCAGCAGTATGCTGGGAAAACACATTCAAATTTTCTGTCATTTGACTGACAGGCAGTGCTTAGATGTCACTACAGTATGCAGATTTAGTGAAAGGAGGAAATCCTGGAAGATTGGCTGCATATTGGCATAATGTATTTTCCATATGAGGGGTGGAGGCCCTTATGGAACTATGAACATATTTCTGGGGTTTGAGTACACCTGACACATAGTTACAGAGCTACAATGTCTTTCCATCACAGGTTCAGGTACTCAGAGATACTAAACACTTCATGTGAGTATTCTTCACTTTTTGATTCAGAGTCATGCAAAATATAGTGCCATTAGAATACGGGGCTGCTTTTGGTGCACAGAGAGTCAGAGGATAGGGGCATGTCACACCTGAGAGGGGCTTTCCCCATGGCTTGCAACAGATGAGCAACCTTGTTGTATCTGTAAAAATAATTGGTTAATGTAATCTTGAGACCATTAGTACTTATTTTCAGGACCTCACAGAGAATCGGTGAAGTACTGAAATACTTGAGAAGCATGAATGCAGTATCTTCAGGTCATATATCTACCTTCAGAGACCATATGTAAAGGATAAAGTGCAAAGTTAGTGGCTAGAATAATAAAGTGAAGAAGCTCCTAAATTAGAAGTTGGAAACCAGTCTGTTAATACTGGAAGTCACTCTTACTGAACTCTTACTGTTCAGTACTCTGGGGCCTCAGAGCAACCAGAATGCTTTCTGGGATTTCCCCACTGGACACAGAAGCAAGGATCACAGCATCCAGGATGTGAAGCTTCTAGTATATTGATTTTTCAGTAGATACTGGCTGACTGAAACTAGGAGTATTTTCCCACTCTAGTAGAACCACATAAAAATCACAAACTATGTGTAGCACTCACAGATCAGCATAACCAGTGCAGGGGCGGGGAGGAACATTGGTATGTTGAACACCTGTCTTGGGGCATGGGAACAGATTAGTCAGCCTGGAATTGTTTAGAGATGATTCAACTGAAAATCAACAGCATGTAAAAGAAATGTGTTTGAGGGAGTATATTTTAGTGATACAAATGTGTAATACAAATGTAAATGTGAAGAAGCAAAGACTTTAATACACTTAATGATCTGTATGCTCTTTCAAGAGCCACATGTTGCTGGGTACACAACCAGGTGTTCGTTACACATGCCCAGTTTTGAAAAAAATTGGTGTTCGAGGTGAAGGACAGGAACAGAAGAAATCTAAGATGCTGTACAAAGCCTGACAACATTGCAAGCAAAGCAGAGCTCAGGCTGGTTGGGTTCAAAACTGACTAGAACACTGTAAATGGAATATTATGTTTAAATATATTTATTAATAGCCTGTGATAAACCAGCATGTATAGTTTGTAGGTGGCGTGAAGCTCCAGGATTAGCAAGTTATCTGGAGAAACAGAGGAGTGGTATGAAAAAAAGGAGGCAATTCAATGGAGCCAAATAGGAGGTTCCACACTAGAATGGCAGAAGCCAATTGTACAAATACAGAACAGATGAGAGCATACAGGAGAGTAGATCTGCACAGAAAGATCAGATTACTCTTGCATACACACTGAACATGAGTCAACAGCATTATGCTGTTGTAGGAAATGCAGATGCATTAGTGGGATGTGTAATGAAAAGGATGCCGTGCAAAATGTGAAGCAGTCATCCATTTATCACTATCTCCTTCGATCACAGCTGGAATGGCTGCTTCTGGTTTTTGCACATTGGACCAACAGATAACGTGCTGACTAGAAAGAATAATTATTCATCTAAATATTGTGCTGGAAGAAGAGATGTAATGAATGAATGTTAGAGAAGAGTAGGAAAAAAGGCATGGCTTGAATCCTCAAATGAGAGAAAGGAAATTGTCTCTTTACATGTCTGCAGAGGATGGGGGAAAAAAAAGACTAATTTTTCAGCAAGAGGGATTCAATTTGCATATTCATAAAAACTGGCAGTGAGACACTTGGATAAATTTTGAAAGAGCACAGAGTTTTGAAGAAAAACCCTGCTATCCTCCTTTCTCCATTTCAAAATGGCAATCTTGTTTCTTTAACCATTGCCTTTAGGGGTTATCTCCAGCTTGTCACAGTGACCTCTTGGGAAGACTCCTGCCTCTTTTCAGCTAGCATTTGATATTCATGCAGCGTCCTTTTTGTCAAGGCAGATATTTAGAACAGCTTTTCTATGTCTGTTTGTTCTACATATTCATAATTCCACGAGTAGCAATTATTGTTTTTGCTTCTTTGCACTTTCTGTTACTTTGAGCCTCTTTTGTACTATCCCTGATTAGCAGAGATGTTTCCACGCACATCAGAAAAGTTAAGAGCGGTCCCCAAATCAGTACTTTGTATTTTATTTGCAGCAATTTCTAATTCCTTGTAAAGACATGGAATCACCTCCTCATAATGCTGTTGAAAGGGTCTCTGAAAATTTGGTATCATTTATGTTGAGTAGGGATTACGTGAAATCTAAATTATGAAACTCTTTAAAAAAGCAGCCCACAGTACTGCACATAAAACCCTGAAATTTCAGTAACTGGATGGATTTTAGTGCAATTACAATTTATTGCAGGCAAGTATTCGGAGGCCTTAAAGATGTGGTGCACAGATTTGGTCTTTGCACTGATGACCCTGCAGTTTAATTTTAGAACACCACTTTGTGCAAGAACAGCAAGGAGTAGAGTACATGAGGAAAGGGGAGTACTTAAGAGTAGAACAAAAGCATTTAAAAACTTAAAAGTAGGTTCACTTTCTTTTCCAGAGATCTATTAATAAATAATTTAAACTATATAACATCTTGTTTCCGAGGTTTTAGACTTTTAGTAGTATGAAGAAAGTACTTTGGATCATACATGGGTATATTTTTTAGACTATATAATATGAAGAAAGTATGTTAGCTCATACATAAGCAGAAGGGAAAATAAAAGCAGTAACTGTTATTTCACTGCTATGAAAATTCTTTCAGGCTCAGGCACATGACTGTACTTCAGCAAAATTCTTTTTTTCTGAGTAAGAAACACTTTGCTGACTAGGGGAAATAAAGTATTTTTTATGTGCTCGATTTCCTGCTAGGATCTGGACTTTTGCTGGTGTACTGAAGTGCACATCCTGACTCAGATGCAGTTATTTTTATAGGGGTTTTTTTTCCTTTTCTTTAAATGGGTGATCCTTTATTAATATTTCAACAGAAGCTTAAGCTGTCAATTTTCTTTCCATTATAAAACCCTTTAATTAGTCCCTCTATGTTTCAGGTGTATGGCCTGAAGGTTCAGATGGAACAGATATCAATGCTGTTTGTCGATCACATGGGAGAAAACTGCTATCAACAGGGGATGATTTTGGCAAAGTACATCTCTTCTCATATCCATGTTCACAGTTTAGGGTAAGGTGTTTCCCAAAAATTTACTCTTGTAATTTGCACAAGTGCCTTAGATGTTGCTTTCCTATATACAAAGAAAACCCCAAACACATCAAAACAGGAAGAATGGGAATATTTAGATGTCTAAGGGATTTATTTAAGTTTGGTTGAGACAGCAATTAAATTTAAAAGTTAATTTAATATTAAAATACTGTAAGAGAATGATATGTTGCCTTGGTTTCATTGTTGTATGAATGTTATAACGAGATGTTTTGATGACAGCTTATATTCTCACTGATGTGGTGTTTTCTAGGCTCCAAGCCATGTGTACGGTGGACATAGTAGTCATGTAACTAATGTAGATTTTCTCTGTGAAGACACCCATCTCATCTCCACAGGAGGAAAGGATACAAGTATTATGCAGTGGCGAGTCATTTAAAGGAAACATCAGCATGAACACACACAGTTGAGTCGACCATGCACAGAACTTATGTATAAACTGTATATTTAAAACTTAACAGTATGTTTGCAGTTTAGCCTGGTCACTGTGATTTTTGTTTAAAAAATTCTTACAAACCTCAGGAAAATTAAGCCCTGTGCTGGTTACCTTACTCAGTATAGTGATTTCTTTTTTTTTCATTGTGTCACACCTGAAGAATGATCGTTCTCTGTTGTACAATATACAATGCAGTACAAGTTTAATATAAGAAATGTGGCTTGACAGTTTGCAATACAGTGGTATCAGCAGAATGTGACTATCTTAAATGTTTTCTATAAACACTGCTAAACCGGTCACAAAAATGCCTTTCAAAGACTGTATATATGTGCTTATTTGTTTCACTATCTACACTTTGTACTGTATATCTACTTATTTAGAAAAATCTATGACAATGTCAAGGTACTGAACTCTTTCTGATGGAGGCTGATGAATAGATACAAAATAGATACAAAAAAATATAAACTGCTATGTAAGATGCAAAAATTAGTGTTCTAGACCTGAAAATGTGAATGCTGGTAAATTTGCATTCTCCTGAGATCAGCACACCGTGGGTATTACCTGTGAGGAGTTGTGTTCCCTTTCAAATGAATCAGCAAGCTTTGTCCCAGTTTGACCTGGATTTCTCAGTAGGGCTTACAGATGTCTGTGTGGTTCAGGTAGTCCATATGAGTTTAAATTAAAAATCTTTTTACTTGTATATGAACAATTTCCTTTTGAAAACAAAACAAAAACGCTTGGCCAGATCCCCATTATTGGTTGGTATATTTAACTAATATGTATATTAATCAGCATGTTGCTATATTGTACATGTATAAGATTTTAGCAGTTCATAACAAATGGTAAGGCCATCTAGCTTTACTTTTTTTATGCTTATGGATATTGTATATTTGTATTTTAAGACCAAGTAGACCAAGTCTAAAGATATCTTTTTAAGTGTACCATAAACCTGCAGAGGGTAAAGAAAGACTTGGAAGCCTACATGAAATATTAATGTGTAACTTCTGGCCCCTGTGTTTTGTGCATGGATGGGTATTTATAGTATGAAATAAGATTGTGTTTTGCAATGAAGTAACAGTGGAGGTGGTATAAAATGGTTAAGAAAGGCCTTATCAATGTTGATTGTGACACAGATTAAAATGTATTGTTTACTATGAGGAATGTATCTGAAGAATTTTAAAAGAGGAGTTCTAAGCAAACTCAGAAAAAGGTAATATTAAAATTTTGCTTGTAAACGGACAGTAAATGTTAATTCTCTGAACTCTAAAGCACTGGTTGTTTAGAGTGATTTAAATGAAATGGAATCAATAAATTTTGAAACTTTTTTATTACATCTCCAACCTCCTACACTGAAAGTGCAGGACACCAATAAACATGTATTAAAGTGAATTTTCAATGCATTCTTCCTGTTTGGTAAGGTATCTTTGTTTAAACATGAAACACTTATAGAAGGATAGGCTTTTAATTAAAAACACACATTTGTGATTTCTCAATTAGAGCTGCATTTGAAAGTATTTGACAGTAAGATCTAGATTTTGGGGTACAAAATTTCACATGTGACCATGACCCTGAGAACATGACAGTGCACACCTAGAGAGTGGAACTCCAGCTTTGCAGCAGGGGAGAAGAACAAATGCACTCACCTACGAGCCTTGGTCCTTCCTCCTGGCACACATCACCTATTTCTGAGCACCCAGCTGGTGCAGTGTCTTTCCAGCACTCACCTACGATCATGGCAATGACATTGCCAATTCAATGCTAATGACAGTGTCTGTGTTAGGAACTTGTTTCAGGCAAGACCTTTGAAGGCCACAGTTCCAAGGGTCAGTGATGTTGCCTGGCACTGTCACTGAAGGCGAAGGTCTCGCTCCCAACTGGTTGCTCCCATCCCATGGAGCAGCACGGGAGTTATTGTGGCCATAGGGAGAACCCAGCTGGGAGACAACAACTACTGCAGACAGAAAACCTGTTTCCTCAGTTTCCTTGTCTGATCTAGATATGCAACTGTATCAGTGCTTGTACTGAGTTTATAGGGAGGAAGGAGCAAGCAACATGGAAAAGAAAATAAATGGACAGAGGAGCGCTGGAACAACTTATTTTGATTTCTTCACTTATTTTGATCGTGATGTCAATCTCCCTCTTCTTGAAAAGCATGAAGCTAAGGCATAATATCCTTACCCTTTCTAAAGTTAATCTGGTCATAATAGTTCATAACACACAAGTGACAGGTTCTCCTTGTGTCTGAGTGCTTGGTTATCCCACAATACCTTATCTTTGTATTTTGGGGGGTGTTGTTTTTTTGTTTGGTTGGGTTTTTTTTGCTTTTGCAGATTGGATGCTTTCAGATTTTCTGCTTTCAGAATTCTAGGTGATTTGTCATTACTTGCAGCAGTGAAAACAGGAGTTGCAAACTGGGTTAGCTCATTCTCTTTTCATCCTCCCATGGTGCAACTCTTGGGATGTAGTAAAGTGTTTGTGATCCCTTTCTTCATTTTAAACGGTTATCCCTTACAAGACATAGATGAGGAATACTGCAAGTTCATCCCTAGGGTTACTGATCAAAGGGGATTTTCAACAATCCCATCCCATCTGTGCCTCTGCTGCTCCTCTGTTTTTAACTTTTGCTGTTAAATGTGTCTTTGTTCCTCTATGAAAACCTGACAAATGTATTTGCTGAATTGGCAAATGATGGTAACGTCTTGAGCCAAATATCCGTTTGATGACTGTTAAAGTGGTTCTCCTTTCTTCATCCAGGAAACTCTACACAATTTTGCCATTGTTATAGATAATCCTTCAGCTCGCCCCTCTTCCACCACTGTTCTTTAGTTCTTGCATTTATTTGTTTTCTCAGGAGTGTCTTCTTTTTTACTTTAAAAGAAAAAAGAATAAATTTAAAAAAAAAGAAAAGAGAGTTATGCCTAAACTTTGCGTATTTCATTCTCTCAGCAACGCCTGAGTCCTTCACCTGATTCTCTGTCTGCAGAAGCTCTCTTTTCCTGTCCTTCCATGGAGTATAGGGATGGTCTCAAGTCCATGGCTGCAGATACACCTGGGCTTCTCCTTCTGCTCCTTCCCTTCCCTGATCCTGGCTGCAGCAGGTGCAGTGCTGCTCAAAAAAGAGATTCATCTCTTTGTGTCTTCTGTGTATTTCTGCTGTCTACCAAGCTTTCAGCTACTCCCTTTCAACTATCTTATCCCATTTCTTGCTTTTCTTCCCTTCATTTCCAGCATTACTCTTCTGTGACTTCAGCCTCCAGGGCTGCATCCGTCTTAGCCCTTACTGGCAGATGTTGGTGCCTTTACCTGCTTATAAAACCAGTGGCCCTGACTCCTTCTGTGATTGTTTTGGGGCTGAGTTACTGATTTTTTTACTGTATCTATGTCCACGTTTCTTCCGTGACTTGCGGTTTCCAGTATCGGTGAGTGCATCTGCTTTTAGCTCCTTCTTCCTTGCCCTCCCACCTCCTTGTGTGAGTGCACTGATGTGCTCAGCTCTGTCTCATTGTTTCTTCATTGTCTCTGTTTGTCTGTGAGCAGTCCGTAATGTGTATCACATAGATTTTGGAATATTTTTAGGATAGGGATTTTTTTCTCTGTTGTATGGCATTTAGCAATGGGGTTTTGGGATCCAAAATGATGAGCATGGGTATTCAGGTATTCGTGCTTCTATGTTCAGATATTCAAAGTGATTAGCTCCTGAAGTTGATAGTATCTGTTCTCTTAAGTCTAAATTTATTTGGAAAACAATACAAATGCTTTCAAAATAATTCTTCTTCCCTCTTCTATACACTTATACAACAAACATAGATTCAGTCTGGTTTTTAGGATCATCACCTGTTTCCTAGTAGAGGCTTTCCATCATTTGACCTCTCCTGCCTGTTTTCATCTATTTATTTTACTCCTAAAGGATGCGTATTTGCATGGTATTAAAACTGCAGCCTTTTCCAACTGAGTTCTATATGTACTATCTGAATTATTTCCTGAAAGATGATTATTGCATAAAGATTTCTGATAGTGCTTGGTTTTGACAGGTTGTTGAAACCTGAGAGATATTAACAATTTCCAACAGATGAGCTCTACAAAAATCTATGTTAAAAAAAAGGTGTTAAAAAAAAGGTATTATAAAAAAAAAAAAGGCAAGGAAAGGATATAAATGTTAAAGAAAATAGTCCTTTTTCAATGCTAATGAACTAAAAAAAAACCCATTTCCAATTATTAAAAAAAAATCCTCATGAAGGAAATCAATTTTGTTAAAGTGTATTTTTTACTATTGTAATTAATACAGGATTACTTGATTCAAGGTCGTATTTCCTATGTGAAATGTTTGGATTAATTCTTCAAAAGAATTAATATTAGAGGGTATTATTTCCCTTTGGAAGTACTCATGTGACAAGATCCTGCAAGGGCAAACAGCCCCCTTTTTGCAAGGTTTGGCATTTTTCATTTCTTCAGGTTCTTCTCGCTTTTGCAGATTGGATTTCCTCTTTTTGCTGTGTTTCCTCCTGGAACTTGGGCTGTTGACAGATCACTCGATTGCATCCTCAAAAAATCCTACAGATGGCAGGGAAAATGTCACTTTAATTACTCGTGGAAAGGACAGACTTACGCAAAGCCTAAACAGAAATTATTTCTTCCCTAACTGGCTGGGGCCGTCCAATCACTGCTGTGCCGCTCCAGCTGCAGCAGCCTGCCCTGCTGAAGGGATGCCCCAAGTTAGGACATCTTCTTGTCCAAAAGATGGGAGATGAGGATTCCTGAGAGGAAGGACAGAATCACTCCCAGGTCTGTCTGCTCCTGAACAGAGGCTGCTGGCTGCCAGATGAGTGAGTACATTAGTGGTTCATGCTCTTGCTGGGAGAGATTTATGTTTCTCCTTAGTCATGCACTTCTGAGGCAATTTCATTTTTCTTAATGGAACAACTTTGCCCCCTGAATTCATTAAATAATTGCAGAAGACTAAGTAATAATTTACATGGAGGTATTGATGGCAGTGCAGCCAAAGCTGCCATCTAGCACTGAGTTTGATAGACCTTGTTTGAGTCAGAGTGGTAGCAGTGGTTTCATCCTTGAAAGCCACTCGGGGGACCTTTGTCAGTCAGGATGGTTCACAGCACTGTGGGTCCCCCTGTTTCCTGCTGGCTGTGGAAGTGTAAGAAGGTGCCTTCTCTTAACAAAGCTGCTACGCTGTGTCACCAGGCACTGTAGGCACTTCTTTGACCTTGCATTTTGTCTGTGTTAGGAAAGCTTGACAGCTTGGACTCCAATGAAAAGTGGTTCCTCCCCACCAGCTTCACAGTCCCAGCTTAGCATCGGTTTGATTTTTACAAACTAAATTAAGTGATTTTAGACATTTCCATTAATTTGTAAGGGATGGCTGTCCCTTAGAGACTGCCTGTTTGGGTCTGGTCTGAGGTACTGAAATTATAACCATGGGAATGGCGACCTGCTTTCTGAGTCTCCGTGCAAGTGAATGGGTTTTTAGCATCAGCTTTTAAGAGATGAACATTTTTAAAATCTGCCCCGTGGAATTACCTAGAATAAACATGTAGCCAGAGGGAAGCAAATTCATCTGCTCTGTGCATTCAATCAGCACTACACAAGCTACAGTTGCTCCAAATTCCACGTTGTAGGCTAAAGAAATCTCCTTCAGGCTGTTCAGTCACTATGGTTAGAAAGCAAAAATTAAAAAGGCTGGGTGAGTTCTGCAGCCATGTTAGATGATTGTAATTTGCCATTGCCTTGCACTGCCTTCACACTGCAGAGACGTGATGAAGAGGGAACCTTCTGCTCGAGGCAGCCTGAAGAGAACTCCTCTCTACAAAATCAGTTGTTCTGGCTGTTCTTTCTGGATTCAGTTTCTCATTAAGATAAATGTCAACATTTTAGTGTTCCTTCCTTCCTGCCCAGCTTCTCCTTTTCATCAGCTTTCATTGACATCATAATACCAGATTTGACATCAGTGTATAACTACAGGGAAGGTTATTACACCACAGGTTCAAGTGTTTTGGGCTCCTTTACAGCATCTAAAAAGAGCAGAAGCTGAGCTCTGTCTGAGAGTCTCTGTCTACAGCTTGAACAGTTGGAGAGTGAGCTGACAGGAGGCTCAGCCGAAGTGAAAAGCCCTGTGGCATTTCCCGTATGTACAGCTCCTGCTCAGCAGAAAATCTGGCCACACGCAGTGTAGCAGCCTGGAGTGTCCCAACTGCCTCTGACTCAGGAGCACAGCATTTTTTCTCTGCCTAGACCCTTAACAGTACTTTTGGGGGAGACCTTTGCTGCTTCTGTTAAGGGAAAATCACCTTTGGCCTTGAACGGATAAGACCATGACAGGTCCTCAGGGTCTGCCTGCAAGGCAGAGCTCCTACTGACTGCCTGGAAGGCTGCAGCTTCCTGCTTCAGCCTTCCCAGTGATTGTGAACGCAGCTCTCCGGAGGCATAACAGGAAAAGGGAACGTGCCAGTGAGCTCCTCCCTTTCCGATAGAAGGCACTGACTATTCCCCTGAGAGTGCAGTTGAAGGACCCTTCTCCTCACTTCACCTCCCATCTTCACTTGAGGAAGTATAATAAAATAGAATTGGAGTATATCAACAGAGTATTTTTTCTTACTTGTTCTCTCCCTTTTCCTATACTACTTCCCCTGTCTTCTTTCCCTTTTTCATTATTTTATCCTTTTTCTCTTTTCATCTTATTTCCCTTTCTCTCCTTTTCTTGATAAAAAAATCCCAAACTTCTGTAATTCCTTCATTCTGTTCTAGTCTCCATTCTCTTACTCCCTTTAACTCTGGCCGTACTCTTCTGCTACTTGGTTCCACCCTGTGCTCCTCCTTTCCTCCTCACCCAAGGCTGGATGAAGCACTGCTAAAGAAATCCATGTTCTGGGGGCTCTCCAGTCGCAGCCCTGCTGCAGCTGCTTCCTCTGGGCATTCCAGCAGCTCTGCTGCGGGCAGTGGGTGATGTGCACTCCCTCACCACCAGTGCCTCACCACGGCTCTTTTGGGCTGCCACAACAAACCTGAGATGGGACCTAGACCCTTGTCAAATGGTGCCAAAGGTCACAGAGACATGGTGATGGGTAAAAAGCAAAGATCCAGGAATGAACCTGTCTGAATCTTGGGAATCTCTGAATCTCACTTTGCACCTGAATTTGGTAATGGCGTGCTCTCTGCCCCAGTGAAGTGCCCGTGAGATTGTGCAACTGACACCCAACTTCAGCTTTGGCAAAATTATAAATGCATATATGTATTGCTAGACATGGTATAATTAATGGATATAATGAATTCCTCTCAAGGGTGACTTTCACAAGGCTAAATCCTCCATCCATAGGGAAAGCCTTCCAAAAAGAAGTGTGTAAAACAAACTATTGCGGATGTTCATTTTCCTTGAAAAAAGGTCATTTCATGGAAAAGCCCACAGGAAAGCTCTAGAATTTCCAAGGGAAAGCTATGAGCCAGACAAATTCAGTGGGAAAAAGTGACCACAAGACTTGCTGCACCAGCATGTAGCTCTAGGTTTGGCACTCACTCTCTGAGTAAAACAACTGGATGACCTTGAGCTCCTGAAAGGAGGATATTTACAGAGGATGTTGCCCCAGGCTGTGTGCCTGTTTAAGGAGGGCGTCCTAACATGAAGTCTCTGAAGCCACAAACAGAGCAGGCCCCAGGGCTGTTGTTGCAGATTCATCAGGGTTTGCCATTCGAGAGCTCCCAGCCAGGAAAGACACGGCCCTAGGTACCAGTTTTCTTGTGCAGGTCTTTGTTGGGCTGTGCAGCAGAATTTTCAATTAGGGAGAGGTGCAATGGGGAGCAGGAAGACCAATGAGGCCAGCAGGATGCAGGTGACCCTGATGGGTCAGGATTTCCCTCTGGGCAAAGAGCAGGTGAATTGACAAGCCTACAGTCAGATGTGTCCATAAAAATTAACAGCTTTAAGTCTCTTAGAAGACATACAGTCCTGATTGCAATATAGTGTTAGATTTAGCCCAACAAAACAATTGTTACATGATCTAGTCAATTCTTTCTGTGAACACAGTGATCTGGTGACCAACCCCTGAATGTTGATGAAGAAACCTCAGGGATTCTGATTCACAAGAAAGATTTTTAACACTTTTCTCCCGTTTCTGTTCCATTAGTGACCAGCAAGATTGGCATCTGTAACAGTGCATAAAATATCTTCTTCTTTTCTCTCCTGCTTTGTTCTATAAGAATAAATGAAATGGCCAATATAATCGACCAGTAACCTCACTGCATTTCTGAATCACTTCTCAACCACCTAATGGGCAATTAAGCTCCCCAGCCCTTTGAACAGGTATACATTGCACCAGTTTATGGTCAGTGAGGTGTTGCAGCCTGCCCAGGGATGGTACCTGTGCTCAGGAGGCAGAGCAGGTACAGAGCTGTGAGTGGGGGAAGCCACCCCCATGCCTTACCCGGTGGTTTGCAGTTAGTTCCTCATGGGCAGCTGCTGGGGCTGGATGTGTCAGTCCTGGGGCATGTGGTGACTGTTGTTTGAGCTCCTTTTTAAGACTGATGACTGTCTGCAACATTAGGGGCCTCCTTCCACTGTGCAGCTGACACACTCAGAAGACATTTTTGCTCATTATAGTTTTATATCTCAACCATAGCATGATTTACGTAAATTTCTTTGCCTGTTTGATTTGTGCCTGTGTAAACCTATTTTAAGGAAATTGCATTAAAAAAAAAACAAACAGATTATCAGTGATCTCACATATGGATTTGCTATTTTAATTGTGTTTTAAATTCTAGTATTACCATGAAACTTTCTAGTTTAATAAGCATCTTCCTAGCCTTATGCTGTCTCCCATATGTTCCATGTGCTGGTCAGTGACCCACACTTTAAAGGATTAGTCAGATGATAGTAATAAGAAAATAGGTTTTATTTTTGCTCATTATATCTTCATAAGTGTGCTTCCTTCAGCAATCTCATCCCAAATTATGTGGATGAGTTTCTCCAAGCCACTGTCACTTGGGGGAGACTGCATATCAGATCCATGGTCTGACAGTTGTTTGTTTATATAAACAACATATATTGTGCCTTCTAGGAGATTTAGAGTAATTGCTCATAAGAAAGAACATTTTGGTTTCAAACAAATAAGGAGGCCCCCTGATATAGGGGGAGCAGCTTCTTTAGGGGATTCTCTCTGTCTGAAGTGAACTTGGTGGGGTGGCTTGGGAAGAGGATGGTGCAGATCTGCTATGGGACAAGGAAGGCACAAGATGGGATCTGTGCTTACAAGGCACAGAAGAGGTGGAGGGTTCTCTCCCCCTGGCCCTTCACTAATTCTGTCCCTAATTATTTTTTTAACATCTTAATGATAATTGAAAACAGCAGTTATCAGCTATGCATCACCTTCCAAGAAACAATCATGGCCTTGAATAAAAGGCATACGTGTTATTACTACCATGAGTTTTGTTGCTGTCATATTATTGTTGTTGTTATTGTTGTATATTCTACTTGCTATGGAGCTGCAGTGGGCAGCAGCAAAGCTTGACAAGCCAGTGGTGAAATAGCTCTGTAGGGCAACAAATCTATGGTCTTGATCTTTGCAACATTTATTCATGTGGCACATCTGAATACTATAGTATATAGTAAAAATAAGTGTTGTATTGGCGTCAGCATATAAACTTTTCAGAGAAATTGAAATAAAAATGTAAAGCATTTCTATTAAAAATGTTCCCCACTGCTTTGCTCTGTACCATGCATGATGGGCATATTCCCCTGAGCCCTCACACAGCCTTCTGCCATTGGCACTGCCCACAGCCCACCTTCCCCAGCAACACTGCCCGCACCTTCCCAAAACTGCCACTGCACACAGAGACGGGGGCTACAGCTTCCCTGCCTTTCACGGCATGTGCAGATGGAGGTGAGTCTCAGGGAGTGATTGGAGCAGTGTTAATTGGGACACAGACACATGGAGGGAGGGAGAGGGCCAGAAGCCATTTCTGTTCCAGACACAATGTGCACACACACCAGCTGCCTGGAAACCCACTGCTTTGCTGTGGGAATATGTGGTTGTTGAGGTGTTTTATGTCCCATTTGGGGGATGCAGAAGTGGGAGAGACCTGTGGGAGATGGACTCACTGACAGTTTGAAGAGCCTTTGCTCTTGAGGAAGTGTCAATCAAGTTGTGGTGACCTACATATCGAAAACCTGAGAAACAGCTGCAGAATTTTGTCCCTTATCATGCCGGATCCTTGAGAATATCCAACTGATACCACTTTAAAGATAATCATTTTCTAGTGTGTGGTGCATAGGAAGAGGCAGAGACGTTGAGAGGGACAAGGGAAGCTCCAGGCTCTGGAACTGGTGGATATCATCACTCTGTGCTTCAGGCTGGACAAGAAAGCTGATGGGAGGTGTCTGGAAAGAGAAGAGCTGAGTGTCAGGGCCAGGACTGGCATGTGGAGTGGGGAGGACAGTCGCATGGAAGAAGCACGGGACTGGGAGAAAGCCCAGGGCTCCACGGGTGGGTATGGGGAAAGGACGAGGTTGACAGTAGGGTGAGAGATCTCGCATAGGTGAGAGGGACGCTCACAGGGACAAGTGGGAAGGGGGACGGAGCACGAAGCACAGCCGCCCTCCGATATTGGCTGGAAACATCATTCCTGCTCCTGCGCCCTTCCACAAAAGCACCGGTTCTGAACGCCGGCGTACAGGACCCCCGCAGCACTGTGCAGAGGAGAGCTCTGCAACCGCGGCACCGCCCCGCTCCT